>APFE031751452.1:0-49015 GCA_000404065.3 Pinus taeda
TCCATATACTTGTGTATTTGTGAATCTTGCTATTTGTGAATGCAATTGTATGGTTAATGTATTTCTAATTCTGCATTGTTTATGGTATTATAGATCTCTATGCTTTGATGGTGTTCTGTTACTTTGCCTCTACAGGTGTTCTTTAAAGCGGGACAAGTGAGAAAGGAGTGGCAAGCTCTATCAAAGGAGAGAGGAAACAAGCAAGGAGCCAAGCGAAAGACTAAGGTTGGTGCTCTTTGCTTCTCTCTATCTATCATACATAAAGGAAAACACAAGTTATTTTGAATTGTTTGTTTCTAAGATAGCTACCCGTCTTAGTGGGACTAGCAGATCAAATAGACACTAGTTTTCCGGAAACAATCTTGATGTTGATTTTGGTGGAATGTATCGTAATGCGTATATGACTGGTTACATATTGTTATATGTCGTGTGCTTGTTTTTTCTATCACTTTATTACATCCTTGTATGTTAGGTTGAATTCTTGTATGCTTGATTACATGTATCAGTCTTGTAGGTTGGATACAAGAATTGATTGCTCATTCTCGACTACATGTGTTCATGCGTATGTGTAGTTGATTGGGAATTGCTTATGCATGTTGGTGGTTTCATATGGAAATGTGTATGATGGATTAATGGTTGTTTTCATGCATGAGGTCATGGTTTCTGTAGTTAATATGGTCATGCATTGATGACGGGACCCTAGCTAGAATGAGGTGTATATGGTTTGGAACTTGTGTTATATGTCTATATGCAGTTGTTATGCATGTATGGTATTTTTTATAGCTATGCATGAATAGTAGGTCAAACATGCCTTGTGAAGTCATTGTATGAAATTTAGGTCATCATGATTCTATTGGTTGTTATGATGCTAATGTGTTGGTTGAGATAGAGTAGGATATGCATATCATCATAATGAGGTTGTAACATTAGACTTTGGGATAAGAGCAGATCATCATACATGTTTTTATGTTGGGCACGTAGGCAAGTAAGTTAAGGATTTTTATATGCATTAGGTTTATATACATTAAGTTTATGTACATGTCTTTTGATGTTATGGTTACATTTATGATGGATGTTAATTGTATGCACATGAGTCAGATAGTCAAGAATGATGGTAACATGTGGTTGTATGCATTTGTATTGTTGTTTTATGTTAGATAACTTGATGATTAGATTATATGTTGTTGATGAGCATTATATATAGCTTATTTTTGTTATATGTTATTAACTTGATGATTAGGGTCATTTCATTGAGATCTTGATGTTGTAATTTGGGTTGGACATATGCGTGATGGTTATGTTCATTTCATTGAAGATCTTGATGTTATATGTATTGTGTTAACCTGGTTTGACCTATGCAACTGGTTATGGTTGCGATATTTAGGTATGAGCCGACATATTTGTGATATGGTGTCGTACTAATCTAGACTGATCGTATGTATGTGATTGTTATGCATGAACGACAAATGATTATGAGCTTATGATGTGAACATGTTAGTTAGTTACTGTTATTAATATCATGATTTATGTTTGAGTGGATATGTTGTGAAGTTGTATCGTGCTAACCTATATTGGTTGTGCAAACAAGATAGCCTCCCTTGAAATACACTAAGGTATGAGTTTGCTTATGTAGTATATTGGGTGCTTCATTATTGATTATGTCGCCTATTGGTGTTTAAGTGTTTGGTGTCTACTTGATTTATTTAACATGGTATGTTTGCAAGTTGGTTGAATGTTTGATGAATTTCATAATATGACTATGCATTCCAGTGGTCTTGTTTTAAGATGATTGTACTAACACGTGTTGAGACAGTTGATATGTACTTGAATGTAGTTGAAATTTGTAGCATTATGTCTAATGAATATGAGTTGACTATGGGTTATGACATGATTGTTTGTAAAAGTTGATTTCAAATTGATAGATATGATTGTCTTGATATTTGGAACATGTGGTTGACATGCGTAAGCAGTTGTAGGAATCATGGTTGGTATTAGTATGAAAAGGAAATAGTTGATATGTTTATATAACTAACAGTTGGGTGATGTGACAATACATAGTAAGTCTTGATTCCAACAAATAAAAAGATAGAAGAAAGGAATTGGGAAAGAATTCCTTTGGCTATGTTTGGAAACCCTAATTCCAAACGAATGATTTATTTGCATACAAGAAGTCTTCTTAACCTTAATCTTGTCTAACATTATGTGGATACATGTTATATTCATGAACATGTACTTGACATGTATATTAGCTAGTCTTTAGTTACAGGTGGATCTGTCAAAGGATTGGAGTCCCTTGAGAGATGGTGTGGATGCATTCAGTTGCAAGAAACATGTTTGGCACAACAATATGAGGTAATTGGTGTATTTTTATGTTTATTTATGCACTAATATTTATGTGTTAATGACAACATGATGTAGTGAGTTGCATGGAAAGAGAGGTTGGCATGAAATCTCGAAGAAGGCTCAGGTCAAGTTTTCCTTGGAAATCATGGGGATTCAGTCATATTGTATGTTTCCAGTCTTGTGCTTTTGGTCTTTTGCGATTGTACACTTGATTTGTAATTTTGATTGTGTCTGGTGCATAGCTATGCCACTTTGTTGTGGTGTCGTATTTCTTTTGGTTTTGATGGTCTTATTATTGTTGTTTCCATTCTTTCCTTTTATTGTTTTGAGTCTTGGGAATTGGTTGGGAAAGAGGAAAGTTAATCGAGCTTGGGAAGAGTTGTGTGGTACCCAACAGGTAATGTAAGACACGGATGAAGCTTGGTGCATGAGTAAGTGCAACGGAAGGTAAGACTATGACAGTTGGTTGGACTCGTTGGGTCCATTGTGGTTAATGGACAGTGACAATTTAGTCATGAGAAAGGTAACGAAAAAGGTAAAGTAAATGGATCTAAGGCATCAGATGCCTTGGCTATGTTGGGAACGACTATTATTAATGTTGCACATTTGTTGCATGAATAAAGGAAGTTCTCTTAACCCTTGACCTTGATATCTGGTAATTATGTTATGATCATGATTATGTTGATGTTTATATATGTATACATGTAGGTGTGTATGTATGTCATGTTTGATAGGGTCATCATGGATCATGACTATTAATGCTAACATTTATATGTATATTTATGTATGTATGCATATCGTTGTCTTACAGGATCATGATTGTATGTTAATGTTTATGTATATGTATATATGTATCCATGTATCTATGTCACTATTCAATAGATCATCAAGAATCGTTCTTGTGGCAGAATGATTGTTCATGAAGGCGAATGGCATGAAGAAGTTCCTCACTATGAGGAATCAAGTGGGAAGAGTAGTCATGAAAAATATATGAGGTCAGTATCACATGAATATGAATTTATATTGTATGCTTGTATTATGCCTATGCTTATGTTATGGACAAGTTATACTGAGGGACACATCAACAAAATTAAAGCAGTGTGGTTTGTGACATGCTAGGATAAGTATTGCTAAGATGTTGGAAGTGCAGTGTGGTCTGTGACATGCTAGGATAAGTATTACTAAGATGTTGGAAGCTTTTGGATGTGTGGTACTATTGTTGTGCATATGTTGTATATGTTGTACATGTTCCATATATGACGTGTGCACATGCAGTGTTGTGTATATATAGTGTGTGTACATGTTGTTTATGCAATGTTACGTACAATATGGTACATATAGCATTGTGTGAATATTGAATATGGTGTTGTGCACATGATTGGATATGTAGTGCTGTGTATAAATGATGCTATGTACATGTTGGATATGTAGTGCTATGTACAGGTGGTTTTGCATGCATGTTTTACATGTGGCGCTATGTACATATGGTGTTGTGTGCATGATTGTACAAGTGGTGTTGTGTGCATGTGGTGTTGTGTACATGTTGTACAAGTGGCGTTGTTTGTAGGTGGTGTTGTGTACATGTCGTGCATGTGGCGCCATGTACACGTGGTGTCACGTACCTGACATGCGCATGGTACTGTGTACATGTGGTATTGTGTACACATTGTATAATAGTGCAATATACATGAGGTGTTGTGTACACGTTGTGTAGGTGGTGTTGTGTACATATGATGTTGTGCACACGTTGTGTAGGTGGTGCCGTGTACATGTGATGTTGTGCACACATTGTGCAGGTGGTGCTTTGTACATGTGGTACTGGTGTACATGTGGGATTGAGTGCATGTTGTACATGTTGTGTTGTTGGCATGTGGTACTATGTATGTGCATTGTGTAGTCATGGTACCGTGACATACGCATTCATTATGTTGTTCTTTGTGTTGTATTGTACACTGGATGTAGGTGTATGTGTTGTATGTCAGGTGTAGGTGCATGTATTGCATGGTGTTGTATGCAGTGTGGGATTGTATATGTGTGATGCACATTATGTGTACATGCACATGATTTAGGAGAAGGCACTGGGTGTTTGTATGGCGTGGCAACCAATATGGAGTGCATACGGAATAAAGACAAAGGTAAAAGCTAAAGATTGATGGAAGGATAAGTATCAACATTTTATTTCAGTTTTATCATGCATGTGATTTATGATTATGGTATATGATGATTATATGTGATCTATGGTTTTGGTTTATTATGGTTACATGTGATTTATGGTGTTGATATATGAGGGTTGTGTTTTGAGCTAACTGGATGTGATATGTTTATGCATGATGTTTTGATCAAACAGTTAGTTTGACTTGTTGTAGCAGGAAATGAATAGAATTGCAAGTGTAACTTATTGAAGAGATACCAACGAGCTATGATCTGAATTTATTTCAGTTTATTTTAAATTTAACCGAAGTTATGTTCTTGGTATAGGAAGAATGAACATGCCCGGTTGGGTGGTTGAAATTGACTTCAAGAATTAGTAGCAACAATGAAAGAAATTGGAATATGCAGTAGTATGCTGATAAATCACTTCAGGAGCAGTGCCATTGTGGGACACTGGTACCCAATAGTTTCCATTGATTTCCATGAGCATGCTATGACCGGTATGATGGTTTTGAGTCAGGTATATGCCTTGGTTGTTTGATCTTTCGATGCGAGGAAGCCTTTCCAAGGGATGGATCGCCCAAGATAGGGGATGCCAGGGGACTTGGAAGGTAAGTGATTGAACGGAAGGGGTGACTAGATTCCCGAGGGACTGTGTAGTAGAGAAGGGAAGGTCATGGATATATTTGTTTTGGTCATTAGCATTGCTTGATGGAATCAAATGCACATTGCAAGTGTGCCCTGGAACAATGAGCCAGTAACTGTTCACTGAAAGGAAAAGTGGTGTAGGATTGTAGAGCTAGACATTGAATGTAGATTTGAATTTGTAATGGATTCTGGACTCCCTAGGAAGGAGATGAATCCTGGTATGACTTTGAGGGTGGAGGTGCGACCCTCCATATTCCCTTGTTGATTGATACATGCATCATATTCTCTTATTTGCTAGTTTGGAAGATGTGCATATATATATATATATGGTTATTGTAAATACCGTAATGAGTTGTGTTATAAAGCTCCAGTAAACGATATGTTTGTCATGTTTTAGCACATGGTCATTGTAAATACTGGAATGAGTTATGTTATAAAGATCCATGGTAGTATGTTTTGTTTTCATAAGTCTTGTTGGTTATAGGTGTCATTGAACACCAAAGATGATGTTCCCCCAAGGGGGATGGTTCTGTAACAACCCTAGTTAAAAAACTCATGTAAAAATATATAAGACCATGGTTGATGGGACACGTATTTGAAGATAAATGGTGGGTAAAACGTCCCAGTGGGTGTTCATTTGGTTGTTTATGGCTAGGGAAATTGGAAAAGGAAATGGCTAAGGCATTGGAAAGGAAAAATGGCATCTTTTCACATTTATTTATGAAAATAATGGAAATTAGGAGAAAAGGAAGGTGAAAGGTCACATGTTTCATGTGAGGAGGAAAATGAAGGAAAATAATGGAAACTGAAGAAAATAGAGGCCTTATTAATAAAAAGGCTTCTGAGGATCAATTGGCAAGCTCTTAACCAGTGTAAGCTCTTGGCTCAGGCTTGATCAGTTTAGTTTTGGAGCTCTCTTCTATTCTCTCTCTCTCTTTCACTCTTTAACACTTAGAGTTTTCTTGAAGCACTTTGGCATTGGAGCAAGAAAAGCAGAGAAGGAAAAAGGAAGCAAAGATCAAGAATCTACAATAGGATTCATTGCAGGTATCAATTTGCATGTGTATTTTCCTTGCTAGATTTTGCAAGCATGGTATTGCATGTGGTTATTTTCTATCATGGCATGGGTTTTGAAAGGTGTGACAACGTTCTTTTGCTTAGCCTTTCCATTTCCTGGTAGCCTTGATGAGATGGGTTCTCATACTTCGGTTGATGTGCGATGGCCGGATCGATTCAAAGTTGAGTGGGGTGGATCTCCGAAATGAAAAAAACATGGCCTAGTGGTCCCTAAACTGGAGAGTGGATCACGATAAATCCACTAGCGTAGTAACCCCTGAGCCAGACTGTGGGTTGTAGTAAAGCCAAGATTGTGTGCTTAGGTGGGCCTAGGAATCCTTGCCGGTGAATGGTAGGATATACGGTAAAGCCAAGAGGTGGATTTCTCTCTGTTGGGCCTATTAGTCCCGGGATGGGATGTATGGTAAAGCCTGAAGAGTGTGTCTCAGTGTAGGGCCTAGTGATCCCTAGATCAGACTGTCGATTACAGTAAATCCTGAGAGACTAGGAGGCACTCAAATTCCTCATGGTGTAGGTGGAGAACTCTGGTGGTATTTATGCTTGTTTGGTTCTTTTTAGTGTGTTCTACGAGTCCCACATTCATGCTTGGAATATGGCATGGGGGTGATTGGCTGAAGGGAGACTTGGCTCAGCTACTCTATGTTCCGGTGGAACGTGGTAGTCCCATCTTTAGTTGGTTTATTTCATTCATTAATGATACATTCATTCCCTTGGTTTTCATGTGTAAATGTACTGATTTATATGTAGATTTTATGACTAAAATATTTACGGTATTTATGTTGCTACTATGTTGGTTATATGTATTTTTTATGGCAACAACTATGTACGACTCTCACCATGGTTTTAATTCTAAATTAATGAAAAATGTATTTATGACCTAATGGATGGAATAACAGTTAAAGTGATACGAAAACATTGGTTCAAAAAATCTCAGATAAGTATGAGACCCCTATGCTCAAATATATTATTTACACTTGTAGGTTGCATATTTATTTAGTGTTTGAAAAAATGTCTGTCATGGTTAGGCTTGCTTAGGTCAAGCCCTTGATCAATTTTGGTGTTAGAGGCTTTTCCTTGGCGTTATTTAATTTCTTGGAAAGTCTCATCAAGTTCTAGGCATTGGTTTGGAGACTAGCCATGAAAAAGTGGCTTAAATCTCACAGTCTCTGGCACAAAATTGGTTGAAAATTACTACAGCCTCTCCCTTGCAGGCATTGTGGGAGCGAATATAGGGTTCCAGTTGCATGCATGCCTTGTCATGGGAGAGAATATGGGTTTAATTCATTGAAATGCTAGGTTAACTTAGGGGTTGGGAACCTGGAGTGGTGGATTAGCTCCTGGGAGTCCTGAAGCACCCGAGGGAGGTATGCAAGGACTTGTTTTGTCAACTCCATTTCCTTAAGATTACTTTAGAGGTTGAGTCTTATCATAGTGGCCTCTCATCGCACGTTTACCCTTGCTGGCTGGTTTCTTGGGTAGATGTGGGAGTAGGGTGTACAACAAGCTTCCTCCTCCTAACATGTTAGCTCCAACTCCAACTCCAACCCCAATTTCTAAAAATGGAACCTGCAAATCATCCAAAACAATTAAGAGTACAAAATATAAAAAATAGCATATACAAACACTCTAAACAAGAAATCAAGGATTCATGTTCTACATATGCATAAACAAGACATATGTATAGGAGAAATAATGAACTTTTGTATTAATAATGGCAGGAAAAGATTACAACCCTTGTAGGCCTTAACTTTGTCAATCTCTCCCAGCTATCTTTCACTTCCTTTGCAACAATAGTAAGTCTTCAATCACATCTCAAGCACATGGATGGATTATGGACCTCTAGACACAAATGAGTAGCATAAGGGCATAATTCAGAGTCTCCAAAAGCCAACCCAGACTCTATGGGAGGCAATGGATTTATAGGGTAAATGAGGTGGTTTTGGATTTACCATTCTAGGGCTTAGATCCACATTAGAGGGAAGTAAGTTCTAGGGGATAAGAGATAAGACCTCAATATTAGGAGTTGGAGATCTAATCGAATAGTAAATAGTTAAAACCACTCCCGAAGCTTCTAGAGAGAGAAACTTTGAAATTAATTTTTTAATTTTCCTCCTTTCCAGGTGTTCATCACACTTTTTGGGAAACTAACCTGCACTAGTTAGCGCAACTTCCATGTGTGCAACCTGCATCAATGCATTATGTCTTAAAGGTAAGTGAAATGATCCACAAAATTAGGGTTTTTAGCCAATGTAATCCATGATTCTTGTAACTTATGGAAAGTAAATGTGTTTGGCTTTTTAGGGGATGATTGCAAAGTGTAAATGGATGATGATAGATCTAGGTTCAGGGCCATTTATTTAGATGTGAAAAGATTACCTGTAACAATATGGTCGAAGGTAGTCCACATTGAACACTGGGTGCAAGCGAAGGAATAAGGGGATACTTAGCTCAAAAGAATTGTCACTCACAACCTTAGTTATGGTGTAAGGTCCAGGGCATAATGACTGAAGTATCCAATGGGCCCATGCAAGGCATTCCTTCTTTAAGTGCGAAAAAATATTGTCTCCCACTTGAAACTTGTGTTGCACTCGATGCTAATCATGGCATTGTTTGTACTTAGTATTGTCCTTTTGCAAGATATCATGGAACTGTTAGAGGATGTTCTAAATTTGTTAAATAAACTTCATAAAAAAATTTGGCTTCATATTGAATGTAGGGTTTAATGTTGTACAAAAATTACTTGCAAACAAATTCTTAAAGAAAAAAAAATAAACAATGGAAAGAACATAAAAAATATATCTAGATATTTTCTCTTGGAACCCAAAACCAGGAAAACTAGATTGATTTTTCATTATATTCCTTTAAATGTTACAATACATTATATACATGTCGAAGCATTCATAAACCCCAATCGGTTAACCTTGAATCTGAACATAACCATAGTTTCATTGATCAGGTCTACAAAATACCATGGGAAAAAACCATCATGCTCAAAACCATGTGCAAAATCATGGGTAGGCCTACTCACCATCCTTGAGTCCTCCCCCCCATCCTTGGGTCCACCTAACCATTATTGGGTCTGCACAAAAACAAATTTCCCAGGGCACTGCCCCAGACCCCATGAAGTGGGGCTACCACCCCCTTGCAAACCCCCAGATGAGGGGGGACTGCTACCCCCCCTACTGTGCTCGACAAAACATAAAAATCCCATAACATAAAACATACCCAAAAATATCCCATTTGTTGTTTTCTTTCCACACAAGGGGCCACATGAGTGCACAATCATTGGTCCTAGGTTGCAACGCCCATTGTTTCTCTACAACAAGAAAACTTATGAGTACTCATAAACGTTGTCGATGCATTTGCAATATTCTTTAAAGTGTCCACCTTTTCCAATAACATATTTTCTTTTCAACAATATCCCTCACAAAGTGATATTGAACATGAAAATTCTTTTTCTTTGAATGATAAGCAGATTCCTTTACCAAGAAAATTCCACTTTGTTTGTCATAGTATATCCTTATAGCTCATTTTATCGACCCCATACTTGAACACAATTTCTGCCACCAAACTACTTCCTTGCTTGTATGAGTGATTTCCATGTATTCAACCTCTATAGTTGAAAGTGTCACTATACATTGTCTCTTGCTCATCCAACTGACTTCTCTTCCAAAATAGGTTAAACACATACCCACTTATAGATCTTATCTAATTCGGTTCTCTAGCCCAGTCTACATCAAAAAAGCCATGTACATCCAATACTTTGTCCAATATTAGTCTTCCTTGGTAGCACAAACCATAATCACTACTGCCACACAAATACCTGAAAACCCACTTCGTTGTTGTCCAATGCTCCTTCCCTTGTTTTGACATAAGCCTGCCCAATACTCCCATTGCATGCATAATGTCTGGTCTGGTAAAAAATAAGGCATACATTAGGCTAACAACTTCAATCGCATATGGAACATGGGGCATGTCATCTTCCTCTTCTTATTCCTTTTCTTCTATGGAGTATTATTCTTTATCCTTCAATTTAAACTCTATCTTCTTTGGTTCCTTTTCCTTTGGTAAGACTTCATGTTTAGTAACATATTTCACCTCTCTGAACACCACATCTCAATTTTACACAACCTTCCTTATTTATGGGTTCCAAATATTATAACCTTTTAAACCATCCTTATACCCAATAAACATGTACCTTTCATATTTACTATCCAACTTGGTTCTTTTCTCCTTTGGAACATGTACATATGCGTCACAACCAAATACCTTAAGATGCGAGAGATAGGTTTTCTTACCATTCCATACCTTATGTGGAGTCTTATCCTCCAACATGGATGAAATCGATTTGTTAAATAAGTGACATGTACTATCCATTCCATCTGCCAAGAATTCCTTCCCTAATCCAATGCCACTAAGCATGCTTCTTGCCTTTTCCATCAACGTCCAATTCATTTTTTCTGGAACTCCATTTTTTTGAGATTTGTATGGAGTAGTCTTCTTCTTCTTGTTTTTCCACGACACTGGAGAATCTAGTTTAGATTCTTAAAATATTTGAGACTACAAATCCAAATACAACAACAAAGTACTTTTCACAGTGAAATCTAAACAACAATAAATCAACATGTGCACAAAATATCAACAATTTACAATATTCAATTGCCCAACTTCGTTATATAACAATCTGTAATGCAAATGTCTAGGGATAATGGCCCTCATACATCCACTGATACAAGAATACAAACTAGGTCTTGTTGTCAATAACTATGACACCCAAACCACCCTGAACAAGATACACTAATTATCTAGCTTATGTAGAGCTCTTCACAACTTCCTTAGTCATACACTGAACACACTTGCTGGTCCTTCTACTCCCAATCTGCATCACTGGCTCTATCAATGGTCATGGTCCTTTAGGACACTGAACATGACCCTCCAATATTCCCTCCAGATGCTCATTAGTCCATCAATGAATCAACACAAAAGGACTTCTGTTGAGTTGTTAACAACTTTGTTTGTGAACAACTCTAGACCACCCACTACTGCTCCTTAGCTTCTTTGGGACTTTTCTAAGTATTGTCTTCTTGCGCTGCTCTAATAAAGACAAACTTAGGGCAGGAGGGGTGCCACCTATCACTATCAAACATCCTTCTTCAATAATGAACTTGGGCTAGTCATATGGTCCACTTGTGTAACAACTGCAAAATTAAAATATGCAACTAATTAGATCAATTATGTGATTTATTATCAATACACTTCTATTCAACTCAGATTAGCATAGAATTTTTGAGAAATAGGAGCAAAGGAAACTTCCTTGTAACAATGCTATTCCTTACTTGTAATTTCATATTTGAACGTTATTTGAATCTCGCTAACGCAACAAAGTTTTGGGGACGACCCTCCACCCAACCATAGGCTCAGCTGCACATAATCTTTCTACAGTTGGCCACCGCCGAGCCCTCAATCAACGTACTACTGCCAAGGAATCTTTTGTCTCACAACTCTTTTCTGCCTAGAGAATGGAAGAAGGAATGATGAATCTCATCTCCCTCATTGTCTATAAAATAGACCAAACCATGGAAAGGGATCTGCATGCACACATTCCATGTGTCACCATGAAACATTTATTTTTTATTTTAAGTTTTACTTAATTTAATATTTCTCTTAATTTAATTCTTTCTTATTTTATTCCTTTTTACTTTTTGATAAGTTTACTTATTTTTACTATTTTTATAGTTCTCTTAGTTTAACCCTTCCTTATTTTAATTTACTTTTGTTAACTTTACTTATTTTTACTATTTTTTATAGTTTACTTATATATATTTATTTAGAACTCTAGTATTGTTATTTACTATTTTATTTATTTATTATTATATTCTCTTCATTTAATTATTATTTATTTACTATTATTATATTTTTTTTATTGCTTATAATTTATTTGTTTATATTTTAGTATTATATTATATTATTTTTATTATTATTATTATTAGGGGACATTACACACTCCCCCTCTTTAAGGAACTTCGTCCCAAAGTTAAGTTGAATCATTTAATATTTTATTTATTTAGTTATTTATTACTTCACGTTTGCCCTACACCCTCTGTTGAACTAGTATAACCAATAGGCATAAAAAATTTCCACAACACTTGGGAAACCTCAAGGAATATTTTTCCTTTTTCCCACTTTCAGAACTTGGCATAATCCTCATCAGTCTCTATCCTAGCAAAAGGTTGCCCCCAAGGCTCGTTCATGGCTCAGACCTCATTTGCCCCAAGTTAAACATCCGGTCCCAACACTCAATGACTCCAGGTATGTCGCAAGGCTGGACCACTCCCTCCACACCCACTAAGGTGTACAACCCCAGACATCAAAGTCCTTACACCCTCACCAGACTTCGGCATCCCAATCAAGTATAAGGCACTTGACGTATAATATCAGACACTTGGCCTCCTCAAGATGGTCCCACAACCCCTCAAGAGCTATCCATCACCAGTTATACAAGACAAAGGAACCACTGACATATGTAGTGTTGATTATGTTTGTCCCCAACCCATATGGTATTACATATTCTCCCTCATAGGTATGGGCTCCCACGAGATCATCAAATAAACCAGTCCTCTCAGCCCATTTGTGGATTTCTTATCAATCACCACATCTCAACATACATCCAATGCATTAGTTATAGTTATAACATCATAAAAGATAACCCACATGCTAACTCTTTCATGTCATCATGAGAACCTAACACCATTGTTATCACAAAATTTTACATGCCATAAATCTACATACAATTACCACATGCTTCACATCATAATATCCTCTTAAGTTACAACATCAATATATCAACACCAAAGACATACGATGACATCACATAATAAATGGATTCACATGTCAATATAACCTCGTATCATAACATCATAATCCATATGCTGCATTATGCATATCATATCCCTCATGAGCATACAACACCATTATAAGAACCACATGTGCATCATTATCCTCATACCATTATCTTCACACCTATTTGAACTAATGCTGAATAATTTAGTATAGTCCTCCATTTTAAACTTTGATTCAAAACCCACCAACCATATCACAAACATTTGGTTTGTGAATTTCATTCCTTTCTGTATTACATTTTACCATAAAACTTTAACAACCCACAATCTTTTTGACACAAAATATAAATTAGCTAAAAATATGTTAATTAAACACCCCAATATACAAAAATCATTAAAATTATGACTTTTTTGAAATATAATATAAAATATATACTATATAATTATTCTCAATTTAACATTAATATTCGATCAATACTTTTATAAATAAAAATAATATTCTATAATAAAAAAATAAATAATAAATAATAAATAATAAATAAAAAATTATCATTAACTTTATGTTTACCTACACAATATAATACATCTTTTTTTTTTTTGGATTTATATTAGATATTGTTTACCTACACAATATAATACATCTTTTTTTGGTAATACATCATCATCATCATCATCTTCTTCTTCTTCTTCTTCTTCTTCTTCTTCTTCTTTATTTATTTATTTATTTATTTTTTTATGGATTTATATTAGATATTGACCAAAATGTCTTTCATGGATTTACAATAGGTCGGGCATAGTCGCCCTTAAATTTTCTTCCATTAACTGATCATAGACCCCAAACTTTGGAGATCCACGTATTTTACTCAAGACTAGAGAATCTATCTCCGTTATTTTTCCTATTTTAAATATACAAACAAATTAATTCAAAATATGCGGTTATTTTAATTTTAAATTTATCTGAATAATATTTCATCTACAATTATATATATTTCTAACAAATTTTTTAGCAAGTAATTATTTCATTCACTTAATTTTGTTTTATTATTATTATTATTATTATTATTATTATAATTATTATAATTTTGACACCTTTACTTTTTTTTCAAATAAAAATTGGAAAAATTATTTTAAATAACTTTAATGTATGAAAGGTCAAATAAATTTAATTAAATCCCCACTTAAATATTAATGGATTTTTTTTTATAAGCCTACAAACCTGTATGAAAGATCAAATAAATTTAATTAAATCCTCCACCTAAATATTAAGGGATTTTTTTTATAAACCTACAAACTTACATAAAAATCCAATTGTTTAAAAATGATGAGTTACCAAATTATTAAATCAATATTATATAGAAATCACTTTCACAATACCTTAATAAATCAATTATTCCATTATTTTATTAAATCCCCACCTAAATATTAAGTGATTTTTTTTATAGACCTACAAACCTACATAAAAATCCAATTGTTTAAAAATGATGAATTACCAAATTATTAAATCAATATTATATAGAAATCACCTTCACAAAACCTTAATAAATCAATTATTCCATTATTTTAATAAAAGGATGGCATGAATCATGGGAACAACCATATGCATGAAGGTCTTGCTCGCGTTAAACGTGGCTCGCGATCTCTTCACTTGCCACTCTATATATAGACCAATCTTATATACTTCCCTCCAACCATCATCTCGGGATTTGTTGCATAGGCAAAATTGAATAGTTGACCAATATAATTATATGTAAATGCTATATTTATATAATAATAATTCAACAATATGATATTAATGGAATATATCTTTTTTTCTTAAAGGTGGCAAAACTTATCAAACTCAGGGGTCAAACCAACAGTGAGGACAGTTATCTCTGGCTGCTATCCGCGAATGTCGGTTTGACTCATTATTGTTATCAAGGAAAACCACGCCACCTGTAATAACCCGCTGGTGGTCCGTAAGGGAGCAGGGTCTCACTCCTGCCAGATACCTCTGGGTCTTGAGCCGTTAACCTGTTTCCTTACGTCCGAGGAAGACGAGCTCTTAGCCAACCAAAAACAATTTTACGGCATACTCCAAGCCGAATGGAATACTCTTACGGCTAATATTATAACATTATCTAAATAATTTCATATTATAACATTATCCAAATAATTTCTTTGATTTCTAAATCTTTATTTGATTACTTTTATTGCTTTGAGTTGTTACATAATTTTATTAAATTTTTTAAAAAGTGACATTTATTTTATACAATTTTTAATAATTTCACATATATTTTATATATTAACATTTTCTAAATATATATTTTCACACTTACCTAAGTCATCACTTAATTCCTTTTAGACGCCTCATGTGTATGAGGTAAGTTTAAAATATAACAATTAACAATTAATAGCTAATAGCTAATTAACAACGTCGTTATTTTCTCTCACAGTTTGAATTACGTTTTTAGAGTTTATTTGGTTGTGCAACACTATTATTCTATTTTTCTTAAACAACCCCATTTCACGCCTTCTCCAAACTCAAGGAAGTTATTAAGTTCTCATCATTATAGTTAACACAAAATTCAAATAATAATAATTTGTAAGTTAAATTTAATTAATTATTTAGCTAGTTCAAGATGTAGATTTTTAAATCATAAAATGAAAGTTTGTTTTTTTAAATAGTGCAGAGAAATATTATACAAATTAATAGATACCAGCTTAGATTTATCTTAACATTGGATCTATCAAGCATCGAGAGGGATCAAATCTCTCAAGGTGTAAACTTATTTTTTGAGTGCAAAATTTGAGGAAAGGTTTGCACCTCGAGAGATTTGATCCCTCTCAACGCTTGATAGATCTGGTGTTAAGATGGATCTAGGCTAGTTTCAGTTGTGTGCGATCATAAAAAAATTGTTGAACATGTAATTATTTTGATCATTTTAAATATGCTAAATATGTCTAAGATTAATTTGGTCAATTTAAAAAATGATAGAAATAAAAATTTGATTGCAAAGTGTAAATGTAACAAATTTGATTGATAGAAAATGTCAAAATAAGAATATAGCCAATTACAAACAATTTCATTGCGATCAATGTGAAACTATTTTCTTCTACTATTCATATTGTCACAACCACTAATTTTTCCATTTTCTCATATCGATCATATGAAAAGAGTAGTTGGAATCATAGACCATTCAAATATTTAACTCGAGCTATTGTAGTAAACAACATTTCAAATATTTAACTAAAGCTAATGTGGTAAACAACATACCTTGTCTTTGTTGCTCTCCAATATTAATAGTAGCTTTCTCCAAAGTCAATAATTGTGACTTATGGAGTGTTAAAATGCAAATAATATTCAATGGTAGTTAATTTCTATTCGCCTTCGAATGCAAAGTAATTAAAAATGTTGAATGATGGAAAATGGGAATAATAAGAATGTACCCAATTATAAATAATTTATAGTTTCAAGAAGAAAACATTTGGGGTAATGAAACATTTTATTCAGGATGAAAACTAAAGTATTGTATTTATGGTTGAATAATTTTTATGTGCTTGCATTGAGAGAGTGTGTGTGTGTTTTTCGGGTGAGAAGGAGAGACATGGGGAGATAGAGATCTAGATGGGGGGAGAGGGAAGAAGAGAGAGGAAAAGACAGGGAGGGAGGAAGATATATATATATATAGAGAGAGAGAGAGAGAGAGAGAGAGAGAGAGAGAGAGAGAGAGAGAGAGACGAGAAACGGAGGGAGGGAGAGAGAGATAAATAGATATAGAGAGAGTGTGTGTATGTTTAGGGGTTGAGATAGAGAGATAGAGAACAAGAGACAATGGGAGGTAGAGATATAGATGGAGGAGGTAGAGATGTGCTTACGCTGAAATCAATGCACACTATTAATCTAATTACTTTGAAATTAATGTACATCATACATCTTGTTGCATCAAATCAAAAATCAACATCTACACTAGAATTAATGCATCTAGTGCAAAAAATCAAATAGGATTAGAAATCAACATCTATACTTAAATCAATGCATCTAGTGCAAGAAATCAAATAGGATTAGAAATCAATATCTACACTAAAACCAATGCATCTAATACAAACAATCAAATATGAGTAGAAATCAACATCTACGTTGAAATCAATGCATCTAGAAAATATCAAATAGGATTAGAAATCAACATCTATACTGAAATCAATGCATCTAGTGCAAGAAATCAGTTTGGATTAGAAATCAATATCTACACTGAAACCAATGCATCTAATGTAAGAAATCAAATATGAGTAGAAATCAACATCTACGTTGAAATCAATGCATCTAGTGTAAGTTATTTAATATGATTAGAAATCAGCATCTACACGAAAATCAATGAATCTAGTGCAAGTGATTAAATGGGCTTAGAAATCAATATCTACACTGAAACAAATGCATCATGTGCAAGAAATCAAATAGGAGTAGAAATCAATATCTACACTAAAACCAATACATCTAATGTAAGCAATCAAATATGAGTAGAAAACAACATCTATGATGAAACCAATGCATCTAGTGTAAGGTATTAAATATGATTAGAAATCCACATCTACACTGAAATCCATGCATCTAGAGCAAGCGATCAAATAGGATTAGAAATCAATATCTACATTGAAACCAATGCATCCCGTGCAAGCAATCAAATAGGAGTAGAAATCAACATCAACATTGAAATCAATGCATCTAGTGTAAGATATTAAATAGAATTATAAATCAACATCTACAATGAAATCTTTCCTCTCTCCATATCTCCTTATTTGTCTCTCTCCCCATATATATCTATATGTCCATCTATCTCTCCCTCTTACCATTCTCTCTCTCTCTCTCTCTCTCATCTATCCCTCTTCCTCCCTCCCTCTCTTTTCCTCTCTCTTCTACACCCTACTCCGCCCCATCTATATCTCTCTCCCATTGTCTCTCCTTCTCACCCCCAAAACATACTCTCTCTCTCTCCCCCTTGCCACTCCCTCTCCAACTTTCTCTCTCTGTCTTTCTTCCCCTTCCAACTCCATCTCTTTCTCCCCCTCCATCTCTCCTCCCTCTCAAGTCCTCTCTCTTTTTAATTCCTCTCCCTCCCCTTCTCTCCCACCTCCCTCCGTCTATCCCCCCATCATACACACTCTCTCTCTCCACCCTCCAACTTTGTCACAATCTCCCTCCTTCTCTCCCCTCTCTCCCCCCTCCATAACTATGTCTCCCCGTCTCTCTCTTCCCCTTCTTTCCCTATCTTTATCCTCTCCTTTTCTCTCTCTTCCCTCGTCTCCTCTCTCCCTCATTCCATCTTCATCTCCCTTGTCACTCCCTCTCTTTCCCCCTCCAAATCCATCTCTCTCCCTCCATCTCTCCCCCTCCTCTCTCTCTTCCTTTCTCTCTCTTAGTGTGTCTCTCACCTCTATGACTCTCTCCCACACTCTATTCCCCCTTCCATCTCACTATCTTTCTTAAATATGATCCCATTGTGTTGTTTTTAAGAAAGTATCTAAATTAATAAAAAACATAATTGGTTGTAAAATATTAAACCTATATTTTGGATCAATCATGTTAAAGAAAATACAATAATAAAAAAATTAAAAGAATCACGCATTATCTTTGTTAATCACTTTGCTTTCTCACTTCACTTGGATCCTTGGTTAAGATGCATCTATCCTAGTTCATTATAATATTATTTATATTATATAAATTTCACATATGTATATATAAAAGTATTCTCTTTTTTTAATTTATTAAAACGTCCATTTAATCTCTATGAAAATATTGTTATTAGTCCTCAAGATGTAAGGTTTAGATATACCTCAAAAGTAATTATAACCTTTTTGCTCTTAGATTTAATTAAAAAATGTTATAGAATTAAATTAAAATAAAACATTTGTAAAATATTTTTATTTTTAAATAAGTTATTGTTTTTGGGCATGTGGTATTGATAAGACATGGTATTGACCCATCGTATTGTAACAATTAAAAGCCTGGATCCATAACACAATAATCAAAAGTCTAGCTGGCCCATGGTATTGATAAACCATGGTAGTAGCCCATGGTATTATAATTTTCTTCCTCCTCTCCCTCTCTATCTTTCTCTTGTGGGTATTGGCCCATGGTATTGTAAAAAAACCTACTTAGAAGTTAATAATATCCATGGTAAATATTCATGATTAAAAATCTTGTCATATTGTAAATATTGAGTTTTTATCCGCTTAATTGTTAGAAATATATTGATTACATAAAATATAATATTACAATATTATATGTTACTCAATATTTATAACTACCCCTACCTAATAATTAAGTGCTAGGGGTGTGGAGAAATACTAATTAAAATGTAATATTATTAAATTTTACCTAATATTTCAGGTCACACCCCACCCTAAATATTACATTCTACTCAATATTTCCCCTCACTCCTACTAATTGTATTGAGCACCTTCCATTATATTGAGTTTACCTTCATACAACCAAAAACCCTAAAATTTACATGATTATTATTATTACAATATTACATAAATCACATAACCAAAAACTTTATTATTACAGATTTGGTATAGTATCTGATAAGTGGATATAGTGAATTAACATTGTATTATAATTTCAAAACTGACATAGTAAAAAGTAAAATCACACAACCGAAAACCTAAATGGAATATAAAATTACTTGGTTATTATTATTACAGAAATCACAACCACAACCTAAAACCTTAATGCCACTAATTTTACATCATTATTATTAAAGGATATGTTTCTTTGTTATTAAATGAATGTGCTAATCGATGTCTTTTTAAATTGTATATATATTATTTTCAAAATTGAGTTTGTTAATATTAGCGGCACATTTTTTTATTTTAATGATTTTTTTTATTATTTTAAAGTAAAGTTACACATATCTTCAACATATACAATATATATTAGCCAACACATATATAACAATGTTACACATATCTTCAGCATATACAATATATATTAGCCGACACATATATAGTAACTTTACACATATCTTCCGCATATACAATATATATTAGCTGACCACATATATTTTTTAGTAACTTTACACATATCTTTCGCATATACAATATATATTAGCTGACCACATATATTTTTTTTAACGTAACATTACGTGACAACATCTCCCTCATATACTAGGCTAATATTTTTTAATGTAACGTTACATAAGGTGACAATATCTCCCTCATATTCCTCATATTTTTTAATGTAACGTTACATAATGTGACAACATCTCCCTCATATACTGGGTTAATATTTTTTAATGTAACATTACATAACATGACAACATCTCCCTCATATACTGGGTTGTAGAGCGCCTCTCGGCTCAATAAAAAGTTTGTATATAATCATTATTTTATTTAATAATAATAATAGATTTTATTGTAACTTTACATAATGTTGACATCATCTCCCCAAATGCTGGGCTCCCTCATACACTGGGCTGTAGAAGCGCCTCCCGTGCAATAAAAAAGTTTGTATATAATCATTATTGTTATTAATAATAATAATAAATTTATTTTAAATTTATTTTATAAAGAAAAATCTCCTAAAAATTTTTTTTTTTTTAATTTTAATAAGAAAAGTGAAATTAAATTCTCTTTTTCAAAATGAAACAATATATTGAGTTATTTCTCTAGCTAATTAATTAACATCATAGATATCTTTACCAAGATTAGGATTTCAAATTACATATATGTTTTTAACTAAGACCAAGCATGTGTGACATGACTTATAGGCCTAAGGGTTGTAACCTTCTCTGATACCATATGTAACAACCCCGAAATTAAAATATGCAACTAATTAAATCAATTACGTGATTTACAATCAACACACCTCTATTCAACTAATTAGCATAGATTTTTTGTGAAATAGGAGTAAATGCAACTTACCTGTAGCGATGATATTCCTTACTAGTAATTTCAGAGTTGAATGCTATTTGAATCTTGCTAACCGCATCAAAGTTTTGGGGACGACTCTCCACCCAACCACATAGTCAGTTGCACATAATCTTTCTACAACTGGCCACCCCCAAGCCCTCAATCAACGTACTACTACTAGGGAATCCTTTGTCTCACAACACTTTTCTCCCAAGAGAATGGGGGGAGGAATGATGAATCTCATCTTCCTTGTCGTCTATTAAATAGACCAAAGCATGTAAAGGGGTTTGCATTCACACATTCCATGTGTCACCATGCAACTTTTAATTTTTATTTTAAGTTTTACTTAATTTAATATTTCTCTTAAGTTAATTCTTTTTTATTTTATTCCTTTTTACTTTTTGATAACTTTAATTTACTTTTGTTAACTTACCTATTTTTACTATTTTTATAGTTTACTTATATATATATTTATTTAGAATTCTAGTATTGTTATTTACTATTTTATATATATATATATATATATATATTTAGAATTCTAGTATTGTTATTTACTATTTATATATTTATTATTATTATATTCTCTTTATTAATTATTAATTATTTACTATTATTATCTTTTCTTTATTGTTTATCATTATCATTTATTTGCTTATATTTTATCATTTATTATTTTTATTATTATTAGGGGACATTACAACTTGACTGCCCTCTTTTGTCCTTCAAAGAGTCAACCCCTAACCTCCAAGTCTGCCTCTCCTAGCATTCCAAAATTCCTTCTTTGCACTACACTTAGGGCTCACTTGAGAACCTCCTTTATGCTCTCCAACAACCTTGAGATTCTCAACCAAATCTATCCAAACTGGACTTTATCCACTACCAAAACATCATCAACAAAAGGAGACACACATAACTTATTTCTTCTCCCTTTGTCCTTAGCCACTGTGTACTTTTCCTGAGCTATGACAAACCTGGTTAGGGCACATGTCAACCCTAACCTACTATTGCAAACCTCTGTGTTTACCCTCCATAACAGACCAAACGCTTCGTTCTTCCTTCCTCTATATGTGGCCTAGGATGGGCTGCCCTTTGGGCCTCTCAACCTCCTCCAAAATAGAGATCTAAACCCAGAAATAACACATAAGGCTATGCGAACTATTTTAGAGATAAACAATCCTCAAATATGGACCTAATTTACACAAATTTCCTCCCTACATCCTCAACGTCCTGCCTAGGGAACTCAACCCTCCAAACAATCTAGAAAAGATTCCAAACTTACTCCTTTTCACCTTCCCTGGATTCCTTTCCTTCTGTGGCTATTTCAAAGTTCAACCGTGATGTGTTTTTCACTTTGAATGATACCTTTTAGCCCTCAAAACCTCCTCTATTTATAAACTTCTATTAGGCGCCAATGGTTAGCCTTTGGGGCATATTTTAAGCTTAACCGACTTGTCCTTTATGCCACAAGCCCACTTGAAATATAAAAAAAATAATACCTCTATTTCTATAAGACATCTCTTTATGCTAAAAGTGGTTTCTTTCTCCTTTAAGGATGCCCTAAAATCTCCAAGTGCCAAGTGTCCAAATCTTTCCTTGGTTTTGGCCCAACTCCTTTGGGTGCAAAACTCCCACACTTGGGTTCTTAGCCCACAAGTGGCTTTGCGGTGCCAATTCCTCCACAACCCTCTATCCTAGGGTTTGGAGTACCTCCCAAGCTATAAGTATCAATACTCCCTCTTAGCAAGGGAGGTAATTCCAACAATAGCAAGTCTCCATCATCATCATTCGTGAAACTACCCCATCTAGTGTCTACTACTGCAATATACTCTATCGAATGAACCACACTATATTGGTAGTGCCTCTACCTCATCTCATATGAACCTAAATATATCAACACTTCCATAGGGCCGCTCCCTGTGAAGTTAGACTCCCTCTGAGTCTACAAAATCTCCACTGACTCAAACTACTACTAATCTCGTGTCTTATAAGGTCAGTTTGAGTTTCAGTCGAACATAGGATATAATTAACGCAACTCAGTCTTACAAGCACTGATCCGCCTGGATAAAACACAACATGTGCACATCCCCCCAATCTTGGATATGCGACATCATGATCCAATGAAGAAACTAGTCTTCCAACACCATGTCCATCACATGAAGAAATATCATCCATGTGAAAGCAATCCTTACGTTGTACCAATGATCCATGAAATGTCATAGGAAGTCCATTATCAAAAACCTACCTTACAACAAACCATTTTTCACCAAGTTCACCACCAATCCACTAGAACTCCAATCCAACCTCGCTACCAAGCTAGTCAAGATTACATTTCCATGTCTTTAGCTAAACCCTCTGCTCCATGATCTAGAAAATTTCAGTTCCCTATGAGCTTCTTTATTATGCACACTTTGATTCAATAGCCCTTCAAACTTGGATATGATACCATGTTGTTTTTCTAGGTCAGGATCTTAGAATCTATGACATTACTAATCCAAATACCACAACAAACTACTTTGCACAGTGAAATATAAACAACAGTAAATCAACATGTGCACAAAATATCAATAGTTAACAATTTTCAAATTCCCAACTTTGTTATATTAAAAATTTATAATACATCTATCTAGAGATCCCATACAAGGGATAATGTCCCTCATACATCCACTAATGCAAGAATACAAACTAGGGATTCTTGTCAACAACTATGACAACCAAACTGCCCTAAACAAGATATATTGACTATCTAGCTAATGTAGAGTTCTCACAGTTGCCTTGGTTGTACCCTAAACACACCTACTGGTCCTTCTGATCCCAATCTGTAGCATTTCCTCTACCAATGGTCTTATTCCTTTAGGTCACTAAACATGTCTCTCTAATCTTTCCTCTAGCTTCTCATTAGTCCATCAATGAATCAACACATAAGGACTTCTGTTGAGTTGTTCACAAATCTGTTTGTGAACAACTCTAGACTTCCCACTACTTCTCCTCAGTTTCTTTGGTATTTATTCCCACTATTTTATTCTTGTGCTGCTCTAATTAAGACAAAATTAGGGCAACAGGGCTTCCACCTATCATTGTCAAACGTCCTTCTTCAACAATGAACTTGGGCTAGTCAAATCACTTGGCTTCCATGTTTTTCCCTTCAAAGAGTCAACACCTAACCCTCTAAGTCTGACTCTCCTAGTAGTCCAAAAGTCCTTCTCTCTGATACACTTAGAGCTCAATTGAGAACCTCATTGCTACCCTCCTATAACCTTGATATTCCCAACCAAATATGTCCAAAATGGACTCTATCCACTACCAAAATATCATCAACAAAAGGAAACACACATACCTTATTTATACTCCCTTTGTCCTTGGAAATTGTTCACTTTTCCTCAACTATGATAGACTTGGTTAGGGAACATGTCATTCCTAACCTACTACTCCAAACCTTTGTGTTTACTCTCCAAAACAAACCGAAACACTTTGCTCTTCCTTCCTGTGTATGCGGCCTAGGTTGGGCTACCTTATGAGCCTCTTGGCCTCCTCCAAAATAGAGATCTGAACCATGCAATAACATGGAAGGCTCTGCAATTTATTCTAGAGATAAAACAATCCTTAAATATGCACCTAATCCACCCATATTTCCTTGCTACAACCTCGACCTCCTCCTAGGGAACTCAACCCTCCAAACAATCTAGAAAAAATGCCAAACTTACTCCTTTTCACCTCCACTGGATTCCTTTCCTCCTACGAATATTTTAGATATTAATGTTGATGTGTTTTCCACTTTGGACAATGCATTTTGAGCCTCAATTCCTCCTCTATTTATATACTTCTCTTGGGTGTCAACGATTAGCCTTTGGGGCACATTTTAAGCCTAGGTAACTTGTCCTTTGTACCACAAGCCCACTTGAAATATATAAAAATTAATATCTCCATTTCTAAAAGGAATATCTTGGTGTTATAGGAAACTCCTTATCCAAGTTCCAAGTGTCCAAATATCTCCTTGGTTTAAGCCAAATCCTTTGGGTGCAAAATCCCTATGCTTGGGTTCTTAGCCCACAAGTAGCTTTGTGGTGCGAATTCCTCCATAACCCTCTAGCTTGGGGTTTGGTGCACCTCCCAAGCCAAAAATATCAACATTTTCATGCTATACTACACTTCTTATAAAACTCTTCAAATTTCTTCTTGCAAAACTCTCCACCATTATTTGTCCTCAACACCTTGATCTTCTTCTCTGTTTGATTTTCTACCAGAGCCTTAAATTGTTTAAACCTATCAAAGAATTCATATTTCTTCTTGAGGAAATATATGTGTATTCCTCGAGAAGTCATATATAAATGAGACAAAGTACACAACCTTTCCCAGTGATGGAATTGACACAGGTCCAAACACAACATTCTGCAAAATCTCTAATATCCATTTTTCCCTCTTAGCACCAGAGGGGAAAGTCACTCGATTTTGCTTCCCATATACTCAGTGTTCACATAAATCCAAATCCATAGAGAAATTATACATACCTTATACCACTTCATTTCCATGTGGTATTCGAAGGCCCTTCTCTCAAATGTGTCCCAATATTTGATTCCACAACATAGTCTTTTCACCAGAGACTACAAGATTTTATACTCCACTTTTAGGAACCACAAAAATTTTTCACTCATTGATAATAATAAAACCTAAAAAATTGTATAGAGTTTCAATCCAAACTCCCCTCATCAAAACTAATGCTCCTCTATACATCTTGCAGGTATCATTCTTGAAAATTGTTTTTACACCTACATCATCCATCTTGGTTACAAAAATTAGATTTATGGCCAATGCAGGAATTTGAAAAACACCAGGAAGTGTTCTAATCATGAATCCACCTTGTAACTTCATCTTGAATTTTCCATGTCCCATGATTCCGATCTTCCTGTCATCACCTAGGAAGAAATAATCACCATCATACTTGTCATTCTCACATGACCACTCCTCATGAAGAGTCATGTGAAAGGATGCACCTGAGTGAATCAACCATGCCTTATGATCTACATGTGTACTTGAAGAAGAAGCCAACTACACATCCCTGCCTTCATCTGAGATGGTTTTCACCTTTGCAAAAGGAGCATTGTTACATCCCTTTGTTTTCTCAATATTTTTATATCTGTAATCCTTTTTCTAGTGCCCTTCTTTTTCGGTTTTCCAGCATACCTTTACAAAATTTCCTAGAGATTTAGATATCCGTCTAGATTTATATCTCCCACTTGAGGACTTCTTTTTCTATTTTTTTTCTGGGAACATCCTCTTATAGACAAGGAATCTCCATTTTGGCTCTCAATATTTTTCCGTCTCATCTCCTTCGACAACAAGGATACAACTATTTCATCAAACTTCAAGGAAGTAACTTGTATTCCTACCTATAGCAACAACTAGACTATCCCATGAGTCTGGTAGAGAACACAATAGACTCTTGCACTTATCTTCATATGGAATTTTAATATCAACAAATAAAAATTGACTTACCACTGTGTTGAAGGCATTTAAACTCTCTGCCACTAAGTCTCCATCCTTCATCCTCAAATTATACAACTTTTTCCGTAGGAATAGTTTGTTCACTAGACTCTTAGATTGATACAAAGTCCCTGACTTGTCCCATAAATCCGTTATCATAGCTTTCAATGATACATTTGATGAGGCTCATCAATAGGTACATCATAAGGGTCATAATGCCATCCTCCAGTTTTATAACTATCTATTTCTCATATTTATTTACAATTTTTGTTATATTATGCTTAGTGAGAGGGTAAAAGATGTTTTTCCATATAATGTGGCCTAATATGGTTTAAATGTAGGAAATGGAGCATTTTTTAGATTATTTCAATACAGGAGCTTGAAGTAGACAATAGGGAGATATTCTAGGAGTTTTTCCACCTCCTTAACTCCCTAAATTAGCCAAAATCACCACACACTCTGTCATAATCTCGAGGTCATTGGCAGCCAAGCAGGAAAAGGTCATTGGTAGCCAAGAAGGTGCAGTTAAATAAGATAAAGATCCATCCTTATCGAGTTTTGGGAGACAAAAATTCCTATTTTCTAGGGAGTTGTTAGTAGCTACCCTCTTGTATAAATAAGCATGCCAAAGAGCTCATTCGGATTCGAACTTTGTTTTCAGCCAAGAAGATATTGAACTTAAGCACTTGATACTGTTATTTTTTATTGGTGATGTGATGTATTTGACATTGATGTAATGATAATGAGAATTTTCTTATTGGTTAATCATTGAGTTAGTTCTAGAGGGTTGAGACTCTTGGGTTTGGGCCCAACCCTAGTGTCTTAGGTCCCTCTTATGTATTGGTATTGAATTTAAATTATAATGCTTATTATTTTTCTGCATTTCATTAGAAAATAATCCCTAAAAAATCCTATGATTGCAACACCTATCTCATCTCTCCCGTGGGAACATGGATGGAAGGATCTACCATCATAGCCCAAAAATAATATGTTTATGGTTTCTTGGAAGAAGGTTTATGTTAGTCATCTTTCTTTGCATGTTCTTACTGTAGCTTACGAGTTGGTTTATTGACTAAATCAAAGTTTTTGGCATAGATTAGATTGCATTTAATTTCAACTCATATTTTCCACTAGTAGTTGTTTCATTTTGGCAATGACAAAAGGGTATGCGCATGTGATGTTGTAGGGTTGTTTGGATCTGCAGGCAAGGAGAATTTCACCATCTCCATCTTGGACTTCTTCACCCTTTTTGATGACATTTAAATTCAACTCATCTTTTGCACTAGTAGTTGTTTCATTTTGTCAATGATAGAAGAGTATGTGCATGTGATTTTGTAGGGTTGTTTGGATCTGCAGGCAAGGGGACTTTCACCATCTCCATCCTAGACTTCTTCACCCTCTTTGACGAATCCCAAATTATGTTCTTGATCTCATTCCCTTAGGTCACTGTGAGAAGCTCTCCTAGTTCAAAACAAGCCTTCCTAAGGAGCTGAGCTTGGCTAGGGGTGTTGGCCACCTTTCATCCATCTACCAAAACCTCTATCCACATTACCATCCCTTGAAATCATTATTCCTACCTCCTAAACTTTCTCAACATCCTTCCGGTAGCATTACAGGCCTTCCTGTAGCAATACAAGGCACTTGTAGTAGCCTCATGTAGCATGCGTGTAGAATTTTTTTTCACCATCTGTTTTGACTTGTGATGCAATTTTGACTTAGTTTAGAAGTAGATTGACCCTCAGGTGTGACTCCATGATCAAGGGTAGCACCTAGGCCATTCGAACCATCCTTTTCCTTCACTGCAAAATAGAATAGCATTAGTTTCTTTATCACATATTTAGCACAAATAGAACATTTATTTAGATGAAAGTGTGAGCTAGATAGATGATGCATGAAATCCTGAATTATGATTTGGTAGGTTAGTTTCAGTCTGCAAGTGGATTTGGTAACTAGATGGTTGATTGCAAGATAGTGTAGTTCCCCTTTTGCAAGTAGTGTAGATCTTGTCTTTTCATGAATTGATCTAGTAGCATCTACAAGTTGAGGTTTAAAAATAATCTTCCTTTTTGTCATAGAGGTAGCTTCTAAATTGCACCTTCATTAGTTAGTTTCCTTCTAATTCAGTAAAAAGAATGGTGTTGGAGCACTGTTGATCAAATATCCTAGTTGAGGGTGGCATGAGTAGAATACCATCTACTATGTATATAACTCTGTCACCTTGAATTTTGTATGAAATTTGGGTTAATAAATAGAGTTGAGGGGCCCTTGGGAGTTGCATCACTCTTGGCGCAATGTCAGGGCTTACCAACATTCAATATTAATGAATCTGAGAGACACAATTGTATTGTGATATTTTCCTTCCAATATAACTTCGCCTTATCTTTTGTTGACATTCCTTTTGGTGGTATACCTAGATCTACAACAATCAACTGATCTCTATCCACCAATAGATCCTCCATATTGAGCTTCCAGAACTCAAAGCTATGTCCATTGAATTTCTTGATCTCTATCTTTCCATTGTTTTCCATCTCCTTTCATCACAAGAATCAATACCATAGATATCCCACTTTAACAAGGTCTACCACAGGACTGGGAAAAAACCTTAGCTGCAAAGGTGTCCTCTTGAAGCTGAAAATTGGCTATAATACCAGATGTAGGTTTAAACCCTATAAAAAAAATTCCTATAGACGAATTCTTAAAAAAAAAACAATGGTGAGGACATAAAAAAACATATACAAATATTTTCTCATATAACCTAAAACCGAGAAAACCATATTGATCTTTCATTTTGTTCCTTTAAATGTTACAATACATTATATACATGTCAAAGCATTTTTAAACTCCAATCCATTAACATTGGATTAGAACATAATCATAGTTCCCTTGACCCGATCTGCAAAATACTATGGGAAAAAAACATCATGCCCAAAAAGATGCGTAAAAACTATGTGAAAAGCCATGGGTAGGTCCACCAACCATCCTTGGGTCCTCCCCCCATCCTTGGGTCTACCCAACCATTATTAGGTCCACATTTATTTTTTCTTGAGGTGCTGCCCTAGACCCTTTGTAGATGTTGTCGGCGTCAACCCCCTGCAAACACCCCAATAAGGGGGGATACTATCCAGTGTAATGTAACAAACCCCGGTGCTAGTCATGGAAATAATATAACACATACCCAACATTGAACATCTGTAGGTTCTGCCTGTGTAGTTGCAAGGGGAAACATGACATTGATGGGACAAAATGGTCGAAATCCCAAGCCAACCTAAAGGGGTTGAGGCCAATTGAGATATGGACATCTCTATGGTAGTTGTGTTGAACATATGGGATACTCTCATACCATGTCCATGAATGGTTAGAGTTGTGCATGTGTAAAATGTGCATGGTCATCCTATTGACAACCTTTGTTTGGCCATCAATCTAGGGTTGGAAGGTAGTTGATTTGGTGAGATTAATGTCCGAGAATGACTAGAGGCTCAACTAGAATGTGTTGAGGAACATTCTATCCAAATATAATATGATGGTTTGAAATATCCCAAAATGTACCCACACCTGTTTGAAGAAGAGCTTGGAGGTGGGTTCTGCTGTGATACTCTTCTTGCAAGCATGCATAATAGCCATCTTAGAGAATCTATCAATGACCACAAATACACAGTCATTATCATTCTTGGTAGAGGGAAGGCTAGACATATATTCTATCAAGATGGATTCCAAAGGATGGTTAGAAATATGTAGATGAGTGTACAAACCTTTCTTCTTATTGGTTGTTTTGGAAGTGACGCAGGAAGTGCAGGACCTGATATAATTTCCAACATCCTGTCAAAGTTTCAACCAATAATAGTACTTCTACAATACTGCCACTATATTTTACATGTAAAATTTCCCTGCTACTTGATTGTAAAGTGCCTCCTGGATCAAATTGGCATGCTCACTTGAAGGAACACAAAGGTGTCCCAGGTAGCACAATGGACCATCTTGGAGGTGGAAGTCTGCAACATACTTGTATTCCATCAACATTTGGTATGTGGCAGTGAATTTAGAGTCCTTTTTGTATAGTTGTGCCATCCATAGGTCATATTCCCACAAGATTTGATAATTTTGGTTAGTGCCACACCCGGGGGCCAACTAAGGAAATCTACGACATGGTTGGCGCTACCCATATTGTCTTTAATGTTCAAATGGAATTTTTGCAAGCATGTGGTCCATCTTTTATGGCAGTCATTTTGTAACTTCCCTTGTGTTTACATAAATTAAAGAGGCATGTGATCCGTGTGGATGATCATCTCCTTCCCTAGAATATAATGGTTCTATTGTTAGTAGACCAACATGATGGTGTACATCTCCTTATCATAGGTGGGGTATCTCAAGACTGTATCAGAGACAGTTTCGTTATGATAGGCCTATGAATGTCCTTATTGAATGAGGACTACACCAATAACATATTTAGAGGCATATGTTTCAATCTCAAATGGTTGTTGTAAGTTTGGCAAGGTGATGACTAATGCAGAGAAAAGGTGATGTTTCAATTCATCGAATTCCTTCTATTGTGACTTAGACCAAAAAATATTTTCTTTTGCTCCACCCTTGGTCACTTGACTTAAGGGCCAAGCAATATAAGAGAACCCCAACATGAATATTTGGTAGAAGTTAGCAAGACCCAAGAGGATGTGAAGCTTCGTTAGAATCATTGGGGTCAAACAATCCTGAATGACTTGGATCTTGGTTTGATCCACATTAACACTTTGCTCATCAATAATGTACCTAGATATTGGACCTTGTCCATACTGAAGGAGTATTTTTCCAAGTTAGCACATAACTTGTGCAACCACAAAGTGTGAAGGACTTTCTAAACATGCTACAAGTGTTTTTCCCAACTCTTACTAAAGACGAGGATATCAACCAAATATAAAACCACAAAAGAGTTGGTGAAAGGATGCAAGAGTTGGGTAGAGAACTTGTAGCATATTCGATAGGTCCTTCACACTCTACAATAGAAAAATATATGTGCTCATCGTCATGAAAGTTGTTGGGGCATTCTTCAACCCAAAGGGCATGACCAACCATTGAAAGAGACCCTCCTTAGACTTGAAATCAGTCTTCCACACATTAGTTGGTTCTATTAGGACTTGGTGGTAGTCTAAATTTAAATCAATATTACTGAAGTAATTGTCCCCTTTGAGTTGGTCAAGAAGCTCATCAATCTAGGGAATCATAAACCAATTCCTGATTGTGATTTTTTTTAGGGCCCAATAATCGATGAAAAGTTTCTAGGTCCCATCTTTCTTCTACATGAGTATAACCGAACTTCCATAGGGTGAGGATCTTAGTCGAATATGGAATTTTTGGAGAATCTTTTAGATATACTACTGGATTTTCTCATTTTCTAGAAGGGAGAGGTGTTAGATTGGCCTATTGGGTAGAGGTGTGTTGGGGGTTAGATCGATTAAATGCTTGACTTGATAATGCAGAGTTACCCCAATGGGTGAGGAGAATATATATTTGTATTCTTCTACGATCTTATCCACTTGCCTATATTGCATGGAGGAGACCTTATGGAGCGCATGGATGTGGCTGCAATCTTCCCCTTACTTTGAGAGTGAATCAAGAAGAAAACAAAATCCTAGTTTTGGAGATGAATTTATTGCATTACTTAGCATATATTAAAGAAATGGTAGTAGGTGGGGCTACCTTTGATATCCTATATAGTTGTTTTCCCAAAGTCATAATAACACTACGAGGTCTAGACTCATACACAACATGATGCTTCCATAATCATGGTTGGCCTAACAAAACATCACAAAATCCAAGGGGAGAAACTTCACATAATACCTCATCCTTGAAAGGCTTGATGTTGTAGGGTAGGTAATACTATTTGCTGAAACGAACATCTCGCCCTTGGTGGATCCACCCAGTGGTGTATGGTTGTGGGTATCGTGTTGTTGGTAGGTCTAAATACTTAATGAAATATATTGAGTTGATATTCTTTTGACTCCTGCTATTGACAATGAGACACAATGGAGCATCATTCACCCACATTTGTGAGTGAAATAGGTGCTCACCTTCCTCCATATCTTCGATGTCACTTTATTGGACCTTAGCGGTGGCAACAATGGAATTGGGCTCTACATCAATGATTTGTTTTTCATTGTCTAAGTATATTTCATTGTTGAAACCTACATTTGAATATGAAGCTTTTATCTCAACCAACAACGACTGCTTTATGCGACATTCCGATTGGTGTTATGAGTGGGGTCTTGTGGAACTCACACCACTTTTCCATTTCTTTCTTCATATTCCCATTACCATTCTTTATTTGTGGCTTTGATAGGTTATATTTGGGTGATCCACCCTAGATAATTACTTTATTCTATTTTTTAGGGATGCCCTTCCTTTGATTTTGTTATGAAGGACTCACATATCCAAACTCTCGCTTCCTATGGTGAAATTTTTGCTCAATTTTTACAGCATATCAATATGTTTCACCAAGCAAGGATATCACTAGGAACTCAATTTTTTCTAGATGTATCTATCTAGACAACCATGGTACTTGAGCACTAGATGTCACTTAGAGTCTTTGATACCCAACTTGATGCAAGGTATGAAAGATATTTGTGAAATCTGGCATAGCTTGGTCCCTTTCCTATTGTAGTGTAGACCATTTCATTACTAGTCTTCATAGCTTCTAATAGGGTAATATTGTTCCTTAACATCATCCCTAAAAGAGTCCCAAGTAGGTGTGAATGAAAATTGTGTGGATTCCTCTGTGGTTCTTTGCTCACAGTAAGTTTCCCACTAGTCCTTAACATGGGGGACGACCTTAAGGAGTGCAAAGGTAACCTTTTCTCTATCAGAAAATAAGCCATAAACAATGTTTTCCAATTTATAACAACACGATAATCATATGTTTGTTCATACACATGTATAATGCATTAGTGAGTAGTTTCTTCTCCTTATTATTATTATTATAAAAAGTTAGGCAAATATTTGGATCACTTTAGCAATAAATAGAGAAAATCTAACCTATGAATACTTGCATGCCACTAGTAAAACTAGACTAATAACACATGTATGTTGCTTTAAGCCATATGGTTATTTCAAAATTAATCATATGAAAAGTATCGTATAATCAAGAAAATAACTAGGATAATTAAGTTTGTGTTTGTTTTAGGTAGTAATATAATTGCTCAACAAAAAGAAAATAAAAATTGACATCCTAAACATGCATGCTATTTGAGAGTTCACTTGTATATGATTATGACCAATAGTATCCTACTTAGAGTTAGTGAAGCCTTGATCAACAAGTTTTGTAACATCCCAGGGTTAAAATTTCATGTAATAAATTTAATAAAGGAAAAATAAGACGATGGTCATGGGACACATATTCCAATCTAAATGGTGGGAAAGACATCCTAGTGAGTGTTCATTTTGTTTATTATGGCTGACAGGAAATTGGTAAAGGAATTGAAAAGGAAAAGATGCATTAATTTGCATTTTATTTATGAAAATAAAGGAAATTAGGAGAAAAGGAAGGTGAAAGGTCATAAGTTTCACGTGAAAAGGAAATTAAACGAAAATTAGAGGAAATTGAAGAAAATAGAGGCCTCATAATACTTAAACTTCCAAGGATCAGTTCATGGCTTTTGTCAACGTGTGAGAATTTTTGTCAATTTGGTTTTGGAGCTCTCCCTCTATTCTCTCATACTCTTGCACACTTAGATAATTCTTGGATCACTCTAGCATTGGAGAAAGGAAGGAAAAGGAAGAAAAATAAAACAAATGGAAGCAAAGGTCAAGCATGGAAGGGTTGGATCAAGTGACTACAACAGGATTACTTGCAGTTATCAAGTTGCATGCATGATTTCCTTGCTAGTTTTGGCATGCATGTACATATTTGGTTCTATTTATATCACTAGAATAGGTTTTACCAGGTGTGACATTGGTTTCAACCTTGCCTTTCCATTTCCAGAGAGCCATGGTTTGATGGGGTTCTTCCATTTGGTTGAGCTGGCTTTCTAGATGGTTTTGAAACCAGGTGAGGTGGTCTCAGGGAAATTCCAAGGGCCTAGGAATCCCTTGATTGGTAATGGCAGGATACACAATAAATTGTGAGGGTGGAGACAGGAAAATTCCTCAAGGTATTGGTGAATAAATCCGGAAGCATCTAAGCTTGTTTGGGGCCTAGTGATCCATTGACCTATTTTGGTAGGATTGCGGTAAATCCTGATAGTGTATGTTTATTTTTTGACCTAGGAATCCCTTGACCAGTAATGGCGAGATACACGGTAAAACTTGGTTGTATATATGAGGGTTTCAAGCTTATAAATCCCTTGATTGATAATGGTGGGATACGTAGTAAATACTGTGGAATACCTAGTTGGTTTTGTTTTGAGTCCCACATTCATGCTTGGAATATGGCACGAGGATAATTGGTTGAAAGAAAGATTTGGTTCAACCCAATCTATGGTCTGGTGGTACATGGAAGTCCCTGAATTGGTTGGCTTTTGCATATGTTAATAAGAGTTCTTTTCCCTCTTGTATTTCATGAGTATTTATACTTGTTATTATATGGACTGATGGTTGTTCTATCATTGTTATTATTATGGTTATATGTTAGTTATAAGCATGGTTTTATGACAGACTCTATTTATGGCTTTCATCACGTTTGATTAGTAAATGAATGGTTATTGAATGCATGAACTAGTAGATGATAATGTAGTTATTGTGAGGGGTCATCAGACCTTCTTGATGATTCTCAAATAAGTATGGGATCCCTATGTTCATATATGTAATTTTTACCTATAGCTTACATGTTCTCAATGTGTTTGATGAAATGTCTATCATGGTTAGGCCTAGTTAGGTCAATTTATTGTTTATTTTTTGTATGGAAGGATTTGTCTTTGTGTCATTCATTATTATGGAAAATTTCATTAAGTTCTGGGTATTGGTTTGGAGACTAACCAAGAAAATAGTGTCAGATCTGGCAGTTGTAGACATAGAACTGGGTGAAAAATTCTACAGCCACATGCAACTAGAGGGTTACAATCAAATTTTTGCATTGTTGTGCCAGTGTCTGGAAGTCCAAGACAATGAAAAAGAGGCTTAACTCAAGGTTTGGGCACCTAGAAGGGTGGTTTATCTCGTGGGGGTTCTATAGCACCTGAGGGAAGTCAATAAGGTTTTGGTTTTATCGATTCCACTTCCTTAAGGTGATCTATGAGGTTAAGTCATATCACTATCCCTCCGCTCATGTTTAACCTAATAGGCTAATGAAAGTGGGTAAATGTGGGAGGTGGTGTTACAGAGTGATATTAGCACATGGTTCAATACTTGGACTGGATGGGCAATAAGTGATTGTTATGCATGCATGTCGGTCATGTGCATGCGTGATAGTGGCTATGGTTGTCATGTATATAGCCAGTTTCACAATTACGTTATCATGTATGATGTTGATGTGTTGGATGAGATAAAGCAGGAGATGCAGATCATTAGAGCGAGGTTGCATCACTAAACATCAAGGTAATAACATATCGTCATACATGTCTGTATGTTGGGAATGTAGGTATGTTGGTTAACGGTTGTTTCATGCCTTGTGGTTATATGCATTCATGTCACCTATTGTTTTTATGGTTACATACATGATAGATGCAAGTTGATCAATGCGGTCATATGCACATGCATCAGATAGTCATGAATGGTAGTAACTTGTTATTATATGCATCATGGTCATACACATGATGATTATGGTCATTGCAACTAAGATCTTGATGTTATATGTATCATGCTAATCTAGATTAGTTTATGCAAATGGTTATGGTTATGATATTCAAGTATGAGTCAAAATATTTGTGATATTGTGTCATACTAATTTGGACTGACTTGTGCAGATGTGATAACCTCCCCTAAGATACATTGAGGTATGAGTTTGATTTTTTCCTTTATTTTGTTTATCTAACATGATATGTTTACAGGTTGTTTGAATGTTTGACTAATTTTATGATATGAGTATGTGTTTATAAGATTGTATGAAAGAATGACCTTGCTTAAGATGGTGGTACTAATACAATATGTGCTTAGACAACTGATATGCACTTTAGTGTAAGTAGGTGATAGTTGTAGCATTATGACTATCAGTTGATTATGGTGTGACTATTAATTTTGGTAAAGGTTGATTTCAAATTAATAGACATGATGTCTTGATCTTTGGAACATGTGACTGACATCTGTGAACAAGTTGCAGGGAAACATGCTTGGTATTAGCATGACAAGGTAATAGTTGATTTGTTTATATAACTAACAATTGGGTGACGTGACAGTACATAGTAAGACTCGATTGCAATAAGTTAAAAGGTGAAAAAAAGGAATTGGGTGAGAATTCCTTTGGCTATGTTTGGAAACCACAATTCCAAATGAACGAGTGCTTTACATGAATACATGAAGTCTTCTTAACCTTGATTCCATATGACAACATGTGGATATGTGCTATATTTCTGGACATGTATTTGAGAGGTATAACACTTGGTTTCTAGTTGTAGTTGGATTCATCAAGGGAATTGGTGTCCCTTGAGAGATGGTATATGTATGTGTTCATTTACAAGGTAGCATGCCTGACACAACAAGGTAAGGTAACATGTACATTATTATGTGTATCTATGCAATGATAGTTATGTGCTTATGGAAGTAAGATTGAAGGGGATTGTACGGAAAATAGAGAAGGCTCAGGTTGAGCTTTCCCTTGGAAGCATTGGGAATCCATGGGGATTGAGTAATGGTGTTTATTGCTAGTTTTGTGCTTTTTGTGCTTTTTGATTTGTTTGCACTTGATTTGAATTTTTGTTTATGTCTGGTGCATGATCATGCCACTTTATTTGTGGTGTCGTATTTCTATTGGTTTTTCATGGTTTTCTTCTTGTTCTTTCCTTTTATGTTTTGAGGGTCTTGGGAATTGGTTTGGGAAAGAGGAAAGTTGATGGAGCTCTAGAAGAGCTAAATGAAGCTTAGTGCATGAGTAAAGGGAAATTGAAGGTAAGAATATGATAATTAGTTGGATTTGTTGGGTCCATGGGGATTAATGAACAGTGGCAGGACAATCATGAGAAAGGTAAAGTAAATGGGCTTAAGGTACAAATGCCTTGCCTAAGTTTGGAACTATTGTACTCAATGTTGTGCATGTTGTGCACAAATAAAGGACATTTTCTTAACCTTAACCTTATGATGTCTGGTAATTATGTTGTGATCATGATTATGTTGATGATTAAATGTATATATATGTATGTATGTCGTTGTCTGAAAGGGTTGTTAAGGATCATGATTGTTATATGCTAATGTTTATATGTATATATGTATGTATGTATGTTGTTTTCTGACAAGGTTGTCAGGGATCATTCTTGTGGAGGAATGATTGCTTAGGTAGGTGAATGGAATGAAGAGGTTCTTGGTCTTATGAGGAATCATATGGGGAGCCTAGCTATGGCATATATATGAAGCTAGTATCATGTGGATATGAATTGATATTATGTGATTATACTATGTCTATGTTTATGTTATGGATGGGTAATGCTGAGGGATACCTCAGCTGAATGAAAGCAGTGTGATCTGTGGCATGTTGGGACAAGCATGGATAGTAGAAAGTGATGAAATTTCTAAGTCTAACACGTTAGAAATTCTTCCTACATTATCTGGTTTATTTCACCTACTTTTTTATTACTTAAAATGTTATTTAACCATATAAATACTGAAAATAAACACAAATGAAGTCTCAACCATCTATAGATCATCAACTGAAATAACAGATAAACACACAAGGGACACCGTTATTTTTGGACAATTGTCCCTGGAAAAACCCAACTTGGGAAAACCGTTGCAAAAGTTCTGTGGGTTTTATTATTAAGCAACTTTCTTGAGTATAACTAGGGTGCCGAATTGGCTCACCCATTAGAGATATCTATCTAGCAGTAATACCTCTCTTCAGAAGTAGATATTCAACAAGTCTATTCCACGAAAATCTCTCCAACGATTATCTAAGGCTCTGCATCATCCATCCTGGCCTTTGCATCACTCTGAAACCCCTTGCATCAGCCTTCTGCTGCTCTGCACTGGCTCTCTGGCCTTCTGCATCACCCACGCAGGCCTTGTTAGCCTCTGCACAATCACTCTAGCCCTCTGCGTGGCTCCTGTTGGCTCTGTGTAGCCTCCTCAATCTCTATGTTGGTCATTCGGCACTATCTCTGCCTCTCTGTTATGCACTCACTGCCCCTCACTGCAACTCAGATCACTTGTTCGAATTTTCTCAGCAAACGTCGCTCCAAAAAATCGAACTGACTGATCAATATTGGTGTATCTCCAACTGACCCTTAAGCCTCCTCTTATAATTTTCCTGTTGAGTCTTCAATGACCGAGATTAAGTCTCTAATCAATGACTAAGATTAGAGTTGGTTTGATCCATGTCATTTATAACATTCTCACCCAATTTATATTAATACCCATTAATATTTTAATTTTCATAAGTTTAGACTTAGGAACTCCATTAAAAATATTAATTATTTTAATATCTCTCTAACCGGGTGGAATTTCCCCAAACCATTTATGGGTCTTGGAGATAGTATGTTTTTTAACCTCTCCACCAATTTTCATGGCTAGAGCACATCCAATGCTATAAAAAAAATCAAAACTCCCTCTTAGCGAGGAATATGTTCTAGTAATACTCCACCACTGAACATCACACTGACCCTCCACCACCGGTACCAGTGTTGATGCTGGGCCTGCTACCCTACATCCACTACACTATTACCTCCTCGACTGGTTCCCATTGCTCTACCACTACCACTGCTACATTTGTACTACAACTCCCTCTCAACACGCTGCATCATGTTGCCCATAGCACTACCACTACTAACTACTGCACTGCAACTCAATTACCGAGAAGTAAGTAACTTATCTACCCAAATATCGACATCCTTGTCAGTCCAGAACCCTCCTAATGTTGAAGCTAACTCTGCTGCTACCTTGTGCTGCCTCTGCGCTGCTGCAAACACCTATGTGCCTCTCGCACTGTTGTAGCCTCCTTTGTTCCTTTCTACACTGCTGCAACCACCTATGTGCCTCTCACACTGCTGCAACCCCCACTACACTGCTACAAACCTCTGCACTCTAGCACTGCCTTTTTGGTCCATCCGCATCTTGCTTCTACCGACATCCATCATCCTGCTACTGTCATTCAGGGCTCCCGTAGTCGGATATGATCTAAGATTTTGGTACCTAAAGGATCCTGCCCCTAATCTTCTCTGGTCCTCCTGACTATAGCTTGATGTCACCCCACCTCTTATCTAGAGGTGCATGAGCACTCATGGAAAAGTCATCATCCATCTCGACTTCTTTCTCCGCCTTTGCCGGAGCTGCCTTGCAGTCAAAAGACTCTCCCTTATTCTTCTTCCTGGGACACTGGGTTTCATAATGACTCAGCTCCCCACAATGGAAGCACTTCACCTTGGACATTTCCTTCTTCTTCCTCTTCCCCTGCTGACTCGCAGATGCCAGAGCCACATCCTCTTCCTCCTCTTTCTTGATTCGACCTCCTTTGCTACTACTTCCCGCCTTGGTCAACCGTCTGATCTCTTCTTGGCGGAGAGATGCCCACATCTCTTCCCATCTTGGAAGATCAACTCTGCCCAAAATGCTTTGGGCAAATGTCTCCCAATCCTCTAAGACTACATTCAGGACAGTCCTCACCATGAAATCCTGATCCAGTGTGGCCCCTATGGAAGTAAGTTGGTCTCGAATCTCTTGTAACCTCCTGAGGTATAGATCTACCTGCTCCCCCTTCTCCAATGATACGACCGCGGCTAATTCTCCAACGTTATCTTCCTTTGCACGAAAGTGCCTTGATACAATGTCGTCAAGGTATCCCACATCTCCTTTGTTGTGTTCTTCTCAGAAATATGCAGTATTAAATGATCCTTAACCCCATCAAGGATTATGAACTTTTCCTTCGCCATTGCATCCTCATATTTTTCATTATCAGCTGGGCTGACTGGGATAGCCATGGTTCTCAATGCAAAGCCCTTGATGCAATGTCTATCTAGAATAGATAGGATCCTAGCCTTCCAAATGACAAAGTTGGAGGCCCCGTCCAACTTGTCATGATCCCTCGGTCCGTTCATTGCCATCTCCACTCTTCTACTGGACTCCCTCTAAGTCTTGACTTCCCTCCTGGAATTTCTCTTCTAGACTCCCTCTGAGTCTCGATTTCTCTCCTGTAAATCCTCCTTCCAACTATTGAACTGCTCCTCTCTGATCCTCTTTGTAACTGCGAAACTCGGATCTGGATTTCTTGGCTAGAAACCCCTCAAGGCAGCGACTCCCTCTACCTTGGTTCTATCCTGTTAGGTACTATTATGTTTCGACAACAATAACACCCCACCAGGTTCCAATCCACAATCCCCCTACAACTCCTTAGGCCCTAGCAACTAAAGAAACTGAGCCTCTTAGCTCTACGCAATCCTGGCAAGGCTGAATCGCTCCTCTGGCCAATTGTGTCAAGCCGACCTGACTGAGTAGGATGACGTGGATATTTGTGAGCCTCTTCTGCCTTCCTCTACCTCTACGTTGACCCTCTCTCTAGCTCAAAATGATGACGCGGGCCCTCTGCATCACTCCTTTGCTGCTTTCTGCTTAGGAACTTTTGTCTCTCAGAACAACTATTTCTGCTACAATTTTTCTGATTTAGTTGGTATCTTCAGCTCTCTTGTGATCTGCAATGCTCTGATACCATGTTGAAATTTCTAAGTCTAACATGTTAGAAATTATTCCTGCATTATCTGGTTTATTTCACCTACTTGTTTATTACTTAACAAGTTATTTAACCATATAAATATTGAAAATCAACACAAATGCAATCTCAACCATCTACAGATCATCAAATGAAATAACAAACAAACACACAAGGGACACCGTTATTTTTGGACAATCGTCCTTGGAAAAACCTAGCTTGGGAAAACTAGTGCAACATTTTTTTTTATTAAGCAACTTTCTTGAGTACAACTAAGGTGCCAAACTAGCTCACCCAAGAGAGATATCTATCTAGCAGTAATACCTCTCTTCGGAAGCATATATTCAGCAAGTCTGCTCCATGAAAATATCTCCAACGCTTCTCTGAGGCTCTGTGTCAGCCCTCCTAGCCTCTGCATCACTTTAAAACCCCTTGTGTTAGCCTCCTACTGCTCTGCATTGGCTCTCTGGCCTTCTACGTCACCCACGCAGGCCTTGTTAGCCTCTACACAGTCACTCTGGCCCTCTACGTGGCTCCTACTGGCTCTGCGGAGCCTCCTCAATCTCTGCACTGGCCCTTCGACACTATCTCTGTCTCTCTTCTATGCACTCACTACCCCTCATTGCAACTCAGATCACTTGTTCAAATTTTCTCAGCAAACCCTGCTCCAGAAAATTGAACTGACTAATCAATCTCGGTGTATCTCCAACTAACCCTCAAGCCTTCTCTTATACTTTTCCTGTTAAGTCTTCAACAGTCGAGATGAAGTCTCTAATCAACGACTAATATTGAATTTGGATTGATCCATGTCATTTAAAACATTCTCACCCAATTTTATATTAATACCCATTAATATTTTAATTTTCCTAAGTTTTGACTTAGGAACTCCATTAAAAATATGAATTATTTTAATATCTCTCTAACCGGGTAGAATTTCCCCAGACCATTTCAAGGTCTTGGAGATCTTATGTTCTTTAGCCTCTCCACAAATTTTTATGGCTAGAGCACATCCTATGCTACCAAAAATCAACATGAAGACACTAGAGGAAAGGTTTCCTGGTGGAGAAAATGTGGTCTCTGGATGTGCAGTACTACTGTTGTGTATCTGTTGTACATGTTGCATATGCAGTATAGTGTACATATGGTTTTGTGTTCGCATTTCATATATGTTTTTGTCTGCGTGTTGCATATGTGGTATTGTGTATATATGGTGTTGAGTACATGTTGTATAGCGGTGCTATGTACATATGGTGTTGTGTATGTGTTATACATGTGGTGCTATGTACATATGGCGTTGTGTATGTGTTATATATGTGCTATTGTGTACATGAGGTGTAGTGTGCATGTTGTACATATGGTGTTGTGTATATATGGTGCTATGTACATGTCGTATATGTAGTGATACGTACAAATGGTGTTGTGTACATGTTATATATGCAGTGTTGTGTACATGTGGTGTGGTGTACACAGTGTACATATGGTGTTGAGTACATATTGTATATGCATTGTTGTGTACATGTTGTACATGTGATGTTTTGTGCGCATTGTGCTATGTACACGTGTAGGTGGTGTTGTGTACATGTGATTTTGTGTACACGTTGTGCAAGTGGTGTTGTGTACACATTGTGTAGGTGGTGCTATATCCATGTGGTATTGTATACACTTTGTGTAAGTGGTGCTATGTACATGTGGTATTGTGTACATGTTATACATCCTGAGTTGTGTACAAGGGGTACTGTGTTATGTGCACTGTGTAATCGCTATATTGTGACATGTGTACTCATTGTGTTGTACTTTGTGTACATATATGTATTGTGTTGTGTTTTACACAAGGTGTAGGTGTATGTGTTGTGTTGTACACCAGGTGTAGGTGTTGTGTTGTGTTGTACACCAGGTGTAGGTCTATGTATTGTGTTGTGTTGTACACTGGGTGTAGGTGTATGTGTTGTTTTGTACACCAAGTGTAGGTGTATGTTTTCCATTGTACATCGAGTGTAGGTGTATGTATTGTGTTGTGTTGTACACCGAATGTAGGTCTATGTATTGTGTTGTGTTGTACACCAAGTGTAGGTTTATGTATTGTGTGGTCTTGTACGTCATGTGTGGGTGTCTGCGTATGATGCACACTATTTGTATGTGTACATGATTGAAGAAAAGAGAAGTATTGGGTGCTTTCTGGATGTGGTAGTTGATTAAGTGTGTGTAAGATGAAAAAAAAAACAGAAGCAAAAGGTTGAGTTGAAGGATAAGTAACAATATTTCATTTTAGTTTTATTATGCATGTGATCTATGATTCTTATTTATGGTGGTTACATGTGATTTATGATTTTGATTTAGATGGCTGCATTTTGATCTAACCAGATATGATATGTTTATTCATGATGATTTGATCGAAGATGCTAGTTTCACTTGTTGTGATAGGAAGTGAACATAATTGCAAGTGTACCTTATTAAAGGGCCACTGATGAGGTATGATGTGAATTTATTTCAATTAATTTTGAATCTAATGGAAATTATGTGCTTGGTACATAAAAAGCATGAAAATATATGGTTGGGTGGTTGGTACTAACTACAAGAATTTAGTAGCAATAACAAAATAAATTGAGACATGCAACAATATGCTGGTAAAGCACTTCAGGAGCAAGCCTGCCATTGTGGGACACTAGTACCCAATATTATCCATTGATTTCCATGAGCATGCTATGACCGATATGATGGTTTTGAGGAAGGGATATGCCTTGGTTTTTGGACCTTCTCATGTGAGGAAACCATTCCAAGGGATGGGTCACCCTGGAAAGGGGAAGTCAGGGAACTTGGAAGGTGAGTGACTGCATGAAAGGGGGTGATTGGATTGCCTGAGGGACTATGTAGCAAAGAAGAGAAGGCAAGGGGGTGGATTTCTTTTGGTCTTTAGCAATGCCATATGGAATTAGATGCACATTGGGAGTGTGCTTTGGAACAATGAGTTAGTAACTGTACACTGAGAGAACAACAACATAGGATTGTGGTGTTGGATATTGGATGAAACTTTAACTTTGGAAGTGGATTATGGACTTCCTACGAAGGAGGTGAATCCTGGTACTACTTTTGAAGGTGTAGGTGTGAGCCTCTAGATTCCCTTGTTGCGGATGTAGGCATCATATCCTTTTATTTGTTGGTTAGAGAAAATGTGCATATGTATACATGTGTATTTTATTGTAAAGACTGTATCAAGATGGATTTATAAAGCTCAAAGGAAAGTATGGTTATTTTTTGGTTGAAGTAAATGTGCATAAGTATATGTGGTTGTTATTGTAAATACCATAATGAGATGTGTTATAAAGCTCTAGTACATGGTATGTTTGTCATGTTTTCAACAGTTTATATGTTGTAAATACTACAACAAGTCATGTTATAAAGATCCATGGGCAGTATGTTTTGTTTTTCCATTGTTGTTGGTCTATAAGTGTCATTGAACACTAAGGATGGTGTTCCCCAGAGGGGGGGGGGTCTGTAACAACTCCAGGTTAAAATTTCATGTAATAAAGTTAATAAATGAAAATAAGAGCAATGTCATGGGGCACGTATTTCAATATGAATGGTGGGAAATACATCTTAGTGGGTGTTCATTTGGTTTATTATGGCTAAGAGGAAATTAGAAAATGAAATGACAAAGGAATTGAAAAGGAAAAAAGGCATTAATTTGCATTTTATTAATGAAAATAAAGGAAATTAGGAGAAAAGGAAGGTGAAAGGTCACAGGTTTCAAGTGAGGAGGAAATTTAAGGAAAATTAGAGGAAATTGAAGAAAATAGAGACCTCAATAATAAAAAGGCTTCTAAGGATCAGTTCATGGATTTTGTCAGTGTGTGAGACTTTTTGTCAGTTCATTTTTGGATCTCTATCTCTATTCTCTCATATTCTTGCACACTTAGAGCATTCTTGGAGAACTCTAGCATTGGAGAAAGGAAGGCAAAGTAAGGACAAGAAAGAAAAGGGAAGCAAAGGTCAAGCAAGGAAGAGTTGGATCAAGTGGTTACAACAGGATTACTTGCAGTTATTGAGTTGCATGTATGATTTCTGGTGGGCGCGTGCTTCAGTTGTGACCGCAGTTGAGCAAAGAGTGGTGAGAGTTTCAACCGAGCATCATTTAATTTCGGCGTGATTCATGGTGAGGGAGTGAGGTGGCCAAGTGTACGTGGCCACATGTAGACTGCAGTGTCATCATGGGACTGGATGTTTTCTTCCTGGAATCCCTTACCATTAGTTTCGCTGGAGTCCAAAATCTCTACCACTGTCTGTTTTTTTTTTATTTCACGTGAGTTACCTGTACACGCATGCTACCTGATCTCTGGCTGAGCGCTAGAGAACTGGATGAGGGTGGCCAGTTGGCTGGCCACCGATTTTTTTAACCACAACCATCTTATTGTTCACGCAGTTCTCAAATTATATTCATGCAATCAGAGGAATGAGTTTAGTCACGTACCTAGAAGTCGAATGTGGCTACTGTGAGGTGCTTTTTATTGCTGCATTTGTTTCTGTGGTTGCATGATGGCTTGGTTGCTGATTCATGGTTGTTTTTCTTGTGCAGGTATCCTCTGGTCAGATCCATGCTGCAGAAATTTGTTTCCACGTTCAGATCTGCACCCTTAAGCTGCTGATATTGAATTTCCATAGGAAAAAAACTTGTTTTCGCCATTGCTCTCGAACAATAGACCGGATTGATCTGAAACTTTCTGAGCATGTTTCTATCATCATCATGCACCTCCCATAGTGAAATGGTGGTCAATGGATGCATGGATTTCGAGAAAAATGGAAAATGGCGGAAGATTTCAGAGGTCAATTTCTCGGAAACCATGCATCGGAATTGGCTAAAACTACTTGGGTAGGTTACTATCACCCATATGCATCTCCCCATGAAACAGGTTTTGAAACGGATGCACGGATATGGATAAAATGAAAAAATGGTTGAAGGTGATGGAGGCTGATTTCTTGGAAACCGTGCACCGGAATTGGCTGAAACTGCTCGGGCATGTTGCCATCATCCTTGTACAACTCCCCTTGTAACAATTTTGTAGATGGATGCATGGTTTTCAAGTTAGGGAAAAAAAAACTTTTAGCACTATGCATTTTTGCTTCCAAGCATTCTGCAGTTTTTTGCATGGTAAGAAAAATGAGCTTGGGCTGTGATGCAGGGATGGAAATGATGGAGGAGGAGTTTGAAGATTACAGGAGGACTTATGAACCCTTGATGAATCTTCCATGTTTGCCAAACTGCTTTTTAAAATCCATTTCCATCCTTTTGTAATTTCTATAGGAACTTCCTGTAGAAAACATAGTTTTCATAAAAGAAGTACAATGAGGTGGAAAAAATGATGGAGAAAGGTGACGGATGGAAACAGGGGTGCTTGCAGGCCTAACCAACAAATTCCAACCATCAAATTCCCTTTTAAAATTGAATTTGGTTCGTCCAAAGGTTCTACAGGATGTTTCCTGTAGAAATTCAAAACTTCCTGTAGAAACGCCTGGAACTTCCTATAGAAAAGCCTGGAACTTCTTGTAGAAAGCCTAGAACTTCCTGTAGAAAGCCCAATTCTGACCTGAATGTGACCAAATCCTAGGAGAGGTGAGTGGCCATGGAGGGAGTGTCTGAAGGGATGTCCTGGAGCCCGATACAAACTCCTATCCTCATTTTGGGTGCCCCTCTTTTCCTATAACGTATTCACTGCAACCTGCAATTATTTTACAGAGATTAGGCCTGATTTCTCTTTTTTTTTTGAAAACAACTAGGGAACCTCATGGATGTTTTCACCCTAATTGCCTGCCCTGGGCGCCTCCAAGGGAGGTTTACACCCAGGGATCTTATTCTCTTTTTCTTTTTCTCTTTTCTCCTTTTTTCCAACCCATTGACCGCCTCATGGAGGTTTTCAATCAATGAGCCAATCTAAGGTTCCTCCGAGGAGGTTTTCACCTTATATTTTTCCTCTTATTTCCTTTTTTTCGTTTTTTTTTCTACCCTACCCTACTTGAAAAACAAAATCATTTTCAAGTATAAGAATACTTCCAATGGAGCCATGTGCACATCGAGATTAGAGACAAAATGATGTGGAGGCTTGAAATGCATGCTTTGATAGCTATCTGGATTTCAGAAACCAAATGATTTGACTTTCAAGGGATCAAGCATAGCTGAGGAAGAGAGTATTGCTGCAACTTAGTGACCGTCAAGAACCATATCTTAATATAGCTCTGATATCCTTGGTCCTTTTGCTGATCTGGATCATTCTCCATATCTTCTTCTATCATGACCCTCACATGTTCCTCTTTTTGCTGAGTTTTCTCTTGAATACATAGAGGATTTGATGGTAACCATGAGGGAGCTCTCTCGATCTTTGATTCTGGTGTCTTCTCTTCATCTAATGTAGCCCATGGCTCTTTGATCTCTTCTTTTGAATCTTCTTTTGCTGGATGTGGTCCTTCAATGCTTTCAAGGTAATCTCTTTTTTTCAATACTCTTCTCGAGCTATGGTGAAGATCATTGAGCTCAAGAGGAGTCATTTGGACATGTTGTGCCTCAAATTTGCAATTGGGTTGAGCTATTCCAATGTGCGGGTTTGGAAATAGCGGTATGGGTAGCTGAGTGGGGGTGTATATTTGAGATGGATGTGAATGGGTTTGTGGTTGGGCAAGTGGTGGAGGCAAATGAGCAGGAGGAGAGTTGTACCGAGGCCTCCACCCCTAATGAGGTGCATTCCACTGAGGTTGTGGCTGAGCATAAGAGTGAAACGAATGAGTAGCTGGTTGGGCATAACATGGATCTGTGAAGGAACAAGGAGGAGGTGTGAACCAGGAAGGATGAGCAGGGGGACCCCAAGAAGGCATGAAAGTGGCTTGATAGGGGTCGTAATATGTCTGGGATGTCTCTTGTATTCCCTATTGGTAGGGTATGGATCCATGTGGCTTCCTTTGGTTCATATAATAGAGTGATTCAGCGCCTCCTTTGGCTCTCTGATATGCAGCTTTAAGTCCAGTTAAGGAAGGGCACTGATTCGTAGGATGGTATTCTTCACAGACGAAACACACTTCTAGGGAGTGCATTGGACATTCGTTCCTAGGATGCTTTCTAGTGCACCTGGGACAAAAGATGACCAAAGCCCTCTTGGCTTCTTCTTGCTTCCTTTGGATTTGCAAGGTATCCAGTTGCATGGAAAGAAACTGCCTCACCTCGCTCTTGAAATCTTCCATCTGATTTGCAAATTCGTTCTTGGACAAGGTACTGCTCCCAACATTTCTGGTTGTAGCCATTTGCTCCAGAGGAATGTTTCCTTCTTCTTCTCCCCTAGAGGTTCTTCAAATATGTCTTGATGTCCACCTAGGGGTTGTTTAATTACAGCCATCGAAGAAGAAAGAAGGTTGGCTGTGTGAAGCGGTGGGGGTGTTGTGCAATCATATTTTTGAATTATCTCTACTCCTACAAGGCATGAAAGTAAATCTTTTTGGTTGATTTTTGCTTTTTTCTGCTTGTACCTGCAAAACTAAAATAGATTGAACTACAACTAACTATTTTTCTGAAATAAAAATGCGGAATTGAAAAGAAAGCAGGAAAGGACTAATCTATTTTGCTCAAATGAAATTGCAGGAATGAAATGCTAAGCTATGCTTGCGGAATTGAAAAGCTAATCTATGCTTGCAGAAATGAAATTACAGAATTGAAATTCTAATCTATGAAAGCAAGAAATGTCTAATCTACTTTTGCGGAAATGAAATTGCAGAACGGAAATGAAACAATCTACTCTACGCTTGCTGAAATAAACTACTTAGCAGAAGGTTGTAGTAGAAAATAAAGAAAAGC
>APFE031751452.1:61068-75128 GCA_000404065.3 Pinus taeda
CAAGGAAGCAGTTTGGTTGCAGAGATTGTGTTCAAGTATGGGGTTAGTACAGGGAGCTATAAGGATAGACTGTGACAACCAAAGTGAAATTTTCTTGGCAAAGAACCCCGCATATCATTCAAAGACAAAGCACATTGATGTTCAGTATCACTTTGCGAGGGATATGATAGAAGACAAAAAGGTGTTGTTGGTAAAGGTGGACACTTTGAAGAATATTGCAGATGCATTGATAAAATTTGTGAGCTCTAAGAATTTCTCTTGGTGTAGAGAGACAATGGGCATTTCAAAGCTGGAAAAATGACTAAGCTCTCTTGTGGCCCCCTGTGGAAAGAAAACAACAAGTGGGAGAATGTTGGGTTCTGTTATATTCTTTCCACGACTAGCCCACAGAGTTAACCTGGAGGTTAGAGGGGTGGGGGGGGTGGAGCCCCCCTTAATTGTGTCGATTTGTAGGGGGGGGGGGTCACACGGGGTTTGAGGTGTACTCGTAACCCCACTTTATGGGGTCTGGGGCAGCGACCCAGAAAATTTTGGTTTTGGACCCTATGATAGGTTGGGCATTCCCACCTGTGGTTTTGTGCATGATTTTCGCACATGTTTTTTGATGCGATGGTTTTCGGTCCATGGTATTGGATTCTTTGGCATGTATAAATATGTATTATAACATTGAAGGGAACATAATGAAAAATCAAGCTGGTAGTCCCGGTTTTGGGATCCAGGGGAAAATCTCTGTGTATATGTGTTTTATGCGTTATGCTCTTGCATTGTTTATTTTATGTGTTTTAGAATCCGTATGCAGGTAATTTCTGTACGGGGTTAAAACCTACATGGTTGTCATTTAGTTGCAGAAATATCTAGGCTTCTCTAGACTAATTCTTTCAATCAGTGCTCTGAGCTTCTTGAGCTTCTGGCTTCTCTGACTCCCTCAAAATTCTTCACTGTCTCTGGAATTCCTTCTTCTGTCTTCTACACAATAGACACCAGCAACAGCTTGATCCTTCAATCGCTTTGTTGTCTGATACTTCACTGAAGCATTGAGGTGCTACCTCCAACATCTGGTGGCTTTGCTTTGTTAAGCGCTCTGGCTTTGCCTCCCAACCTCTGGTGGCTATCCTCTGTTTTTTAGCATCTTTCGTTCATCATGTTTTATAACACATTCTGTTACAACAATCACTTAAAGCGTGAACCGACTGTTCATTAAAAGAATTAGTTTACAAATGAAAGGAATGGCGGGCACAGGTAACCCAACTGTTCGAACTTCCTCCAGCATAAATCCCGAAACAGAACTCAATAATGGAATACACGGGAAAAATTCATGGAAACCCAACCGTGAGCCTAAAGCTGAAACTCAAATGAAATTCAGCTGCATCTATAATCCTTTCGGGTACACACATATCACAAGTTGCATGTCCTACTGTGCTAATCCTCCAATCGTCGGTCTCCGATCTATCGCTTATCGCATATCGGCCCATCGCTTTAATCAATAAGTCGCATGTGCATTAGCCCTTTTGTATTTTCGCGATGCGATTTACCGATCTCCGATCAGCGCTATCGCACATCGCATAGTCACATGTCGCAATGTTGCAAGGCCGCTTTGTATTGTCGCGACCTGATCTCCCGATCATCGATTGCATATCGCTCATCGCAATTCCTTCATACCTGTGGTTTATGTCCTTCCCTTTGGAAACATTGCGATGTGATATATCGCGACTTAATCTTGTCCGTCGATTTTCCTTTTAATTTGATGATTTGCACTAAACCCGAAACATCATGCAATCCGCTCAATCTCCACCGTTGATCTGCGATCTCCAATCCAACAGTTGACAGTCTTTTCGGGTGGCCTACTTGCATGGAGATCACCTACCCGAAAAGAGCGGTTTTCTCTCTCCTGCGGCGTGCTACGTGTCAGCTGGTGTATGGATTTAGGTGCAACCCTTCCAATACCACTTACCTGCTAAAGCCTGCCAGAAATACCATTTACCACAGAGCGCAATTCCTTCGTTGTTTCGTTCAACAATTGTTCGGGTCCACTTCATTGCATTTCTCTTAAGGCCACAGTCCAAACACACCGTTGGCTTTTCTCTGATGCGATAACAATGGATTACTGCTCCATTTTTTTGCTCCTGTTCGTTGAACTTTCAGATCCAATAGCCCTTGAGCATTAACGTTGCATTTCTTTGATGAGCTTACGTTTCAATGTAGTTTCCTTGTCATACTTCGATTTAAAACATTTTCGAACACTTGGAAGGTTTATTCAAGATCCATTTTGAATCATAAAACCTAAGCTCTAGTTTCTGAGTCACACCTCATGGAGGTGAATTTATACCTTATTTTTCCTTTATACTATTTCAATCATAATTCCTTCATACTAGATCTATTTCAAAATTATAATATGTCTTTGGAAATCCATCTTTGAACTCTTCTACTTAACCTATATAAGCTTCTTATACTAAAGTTACATATAGTAGTTGTGGGTTTTTGTTACCTGAAAACATTGTTTAGGGCCTCAAAAATACATTTCAAGTGGATAGCTTGAATAATTGACAAAAATTTCTAAAAAAATTACTAATTTTTCAATTATTTTCATACCCTGTACCAATCAAGCCTGGTTTCCACTTTTCTTTATGAATATTTTTGTAGCACCCTCCTCACACATCTACCCAAGTAACCAACCAACCAAGGAAAACATGCGACGAGAGGCTACTATGATTGGCTTCGACCTCCTATGTGACATTAAGGAAGAAGAATCGACGGAACACATCAATCAACATATCCACATCAACAACAGAACCCTTAGGAGACATGTCAACCACTCAGACATCTTGTCCCTAGGTCCCACTAATGTTCTGGACATCTTAGGTCTCATTCACTCTCATGTTATAGGCAACACAACATCCAGAAACCAAAAGTCGCTCTCACAGACTAAATTTGTCTGTGCTATGCTAGCGACTCTGGGATTTGAGCCACTTTTTCAAGCCCAGAGCCTAGGTCACTGCCCATAATGGAACGATAACTCAAGAACAATAAAAGAACAGGGAAATAATGATGCAAAAGAAATAAGTTGAACAAGACCCTAATCAGACCCCTACTAGCCATGCAAGGCATTTCGTCAAATATATCATCAAAATGTAACCTACAGGTGTAAAGAACATAATTAAGTGTAGGGATCTCATACTTATTTGAGAATCACTATGAACCATTGTTCCCTCATGTCATTTGCTGCATTATCATCTATTAGACCATAGATACATTATCCATTCATTTACAAGTAAAAACATGCTGAGAGACATACATAACTGCTGTCATAAAACATACATATAAACAACATAATAGGGAAAAAAATATCATAAGCATATCAGCCATAAAATCCACATATACATCAATACATTTACACATGAAAATCAAGGGAATGAATTTCTCATTAATGAATGCAATAAACTAACTAGAGATGGGACTGCTACGTTCCACCTGACCATAGAATGGTTGAGCCAAATCTCTCTTTAGCCATTCACCCCCATGCCATATCCCAAGCATGAATGTGGGGCTGAAACCAAAAGAACCAATCAGGGCATAGTGAGGCTAAACCACCTCACCCTCATCAAAAGAAACCAGGCTTTACCGTAATCCATCCCAGATCACTAGGCCAACACAATGAACACACCATAACAAACTTTACCGTGATCTCCACTTGATCACTAGACCAAACAAGCATGGATGCCACTATATTTCTACACCTACACCGTGAGGAATTTTCCTCCCTCCTAGTCTCTCGAGCTTTACTACAATCCAAACCCATATCATTAAGCCCTAAACCGAGACCCACTCTCCAGGATTTACCACATATCCAAAACATAGTATTACTAGGCCCAACGGAGAGAAAAACACCTCTTGTTTTTAACGTATGTCCTGCCATTCATTGGCAAGGATTCTTAGGCCCGCCGAGGCAACACAATCCTGCCTTTACTGCAACCAACAGCTTGGCTCAGGGGTCACTAGGTCAATGGCTTTATAGTGATCCACAGTCTGGTTCAGGGACCACTAGGCCTTGTGCTTTATAATTCGGAGATCAACCCCACTCAACTTCGAATCCATCTGGTAATCTAGGTCAACCAAAACATGAGAACCCCATCACACCATGGCTATCAAAAAATGGAATGGCTAGGTTGAAAACATTGTTACGCATGGAAAAACCCATGACACAACAACAATAGAACCTCATGCAATGTCATTCATGCCAAATCTAGCAAGGAAAATACACATGTAAATCAATACTTGCAAAGAAGCCTTCTGTAGCTGCTTGATCCTGCCTTTCCCTACTTGATCTTTGCTTCCTCTTGCCTTCCTTGCCTTTCTTGCTCCAATTCCAAAATGCTCCAAGAAAACTCTAAGTGTCCTATAGTGAGAAAGAGAGAGAGAGAATATTGAGAGAGCTCCAAAACTCAATTGAAAAAGGGTTACCAACTGATCCTCAAAATCATTTTTATGAATGAGGCCTCTATTTTCTTCATTTTCCATTATTTTCCTTCATTTTCCTCCTCACATGCAACTTGTGACCTTTCACCTCCCTTTTCTCCTAATTTCCATTATTTTCACAAATAAATGTGCTAAGATTCCATTTTTCTTTTCCAAATCCTTAGCCATTGCCTTAGCCATAGACAACCAAATGAACACCCCCCTAGGATGTCTTTCCCAACATCCAGCTTGGAGTAAGTGTCCCATCAACTTTGGTTATTGCTTTTAATTTTTATTAACTTTTATTACATGGAATTTTCACTAGTGTTGTTACAAAACTGTCCCCCTTGGGGAAAACCATCCTTGGTGTTAGAGCACACCAAGACCTCAACAAAACCACTGAAAAGAAAACATACTACCCATGGAGCTTTATAACATAGCTCGATGCAATGTTTACAATGATCACCCTATTGAAAATAAAACCAACATAACAACATAATAACATGACATCATAATGACATATACCGCTTATTGGAGATTTATAACTTAGCTCATGGTGATATTTACATCCATATACATACGTACATATAGCAACATCACCAAAACATATACCAAATAGTATACCCAAAACACCATACCAAAACTGCTTTGCCTCAACCGGAAAAAAAGGAAGGATACATAGTCCACATCTGATCCACCATCTCCCATGTATCTTCATCGGGCCCAAAGTGCTTGCACTACACTTTTACTTGCTCGATTTCTCGGTTCCATAGCATGAGCACTTTTTCTACAATATACACTGAGGCTCTAGCTGGAATTCTCCAGCGGGTTCCACCTGTAATACAGAGAAGTCAATCACATGATCAACATCCTTAACACACTTCTTAAGCAAAGATACATGGAAAACATCATGGAATTTCACTGTCAGAGGTAGTGCAAGTCGATATGCTACTGGCCCAATCCTCTCAATGATATTGAAGGGTCCACAAAACCATGGTGCCATCTTGGCATAAGATCCAATCCACAAGGATCTCTTCATTGGTTTGATGTGCAAGTACACCTGTTCCCCAACCTAGAACTCCTTGAACAAGTTATTCCAATTTGCATAACTCTTCTGCCTATCCTGTGCTACCTTTAGATTCTTCTTGATCACCTGCATTTCTTGTTCCAAGTCTACCAACATATCTGGTCCAATCGATACCCTACTAATTGGATCGCTCCAACTAATAGGAGTGTTACAACTCCGCCCATATAATGCCTCATAAGGACTCATCCTAAATGAATCCTAATAACCGTTGTTGTATGCGAATTCTACTAAAGGAAGATACTATTTCCACTTCCGCTACTGATGCATCACATGCATCCTCAACATGTCCTCAAATATCCTGTTGAACCTCTTTGTCTGTTAATCTGCCTGTGGATGATATGTTGTACTGAAGGCCAACTCTGTCCCCAAACTTGCAAATAACTCCTTCCAAAACTTGGAAGTGAACTTCGTATCCTTGTCTAACACAATCTTCTTTGGGACACCATGCAATCTGACCACATCTCTGATGAATACCTGTGCCACATCGCTAGCTAAGAATGTAGACTTTAATGGAATGAAGTGTGAAACCTTTGTTAACTTGTCCACAACAACCATGATGGAATCATGTTGTCTCCCTGCCTTAGGCAACCCTGTAATGAATTCCATGGAAATGACCTCCCATTTCCACTCTAGAATCACAATTAGTTGTAGCAGTCCACCTGGATGTTTTCACTCTTCCTTCACTCATTGATAATCAAAACATCTCGCCACAAACTTTTCTACATCCCTCTTCAAATTCATCCAATAGTAAAATATTTTCACTGTTGTCAATGTATTTTGGTAGCTTGGGTGACTTGAATAAGGTTTTGCATGAAACTCCCTCAAGATCATCTTCTTGAGGTTACTGTTATCTGACACATATATCCTCTCTCTGAACTTGACCAACCCATATGTTGTAAGGAAATAATCCACATCATGTGCACCTATATCTATACCACTACCTATACTTATACCTACACTTGTACCTATACTTGTACTACCACCTGTACCTATACTAGTACCCTGCTGCAACATGTTCACAATTCCCATATACTTGACATCCTACTAGCCTTCTTGCAAGATCCTATCTTGTAGATCTGTCCCATAGGAGCTCATAGTTTCCAAGTGATTTACTTGTACCTGCTTGTTGAGAGCATCCACCACCCTGTTCTTTTTACCCTTGATGCACCTGATCTTGAAATCAAACTCACTGATCACGGCCAACCATCTAGCCTCCCTAGCGTTCAAATTCAACTAGTCTCAACCCAATATGATCACTCATACGTAAAAACATCCTGCCAAGAACATAGGGCCTCCACATCTTCAATGCATGTATGATTGTTGCTAACTCAAGATCATGTGTCGGGTAGTTCTACTCATGCTCCTTTAGTTTTTGTGACTCATAGCATACCACATGTCCATTCAAGCTTATTACCTTTCCTCTGCAATGATGTATTATGATAAGAAATCTGCAAGAAGTTCTTGATGAACCTCCTATAATAGCTTGTGAACTCCATGAAAGATCTCACCTCATCCACATTATTAGGAGCTACCCATTCCATGATGGCTCTTATCTTTTTTGGATCTACTACAATGCCTTCCTTGGAGACAACATGCCCCAAGTAATGTACCTCACTCTGAAAGAAACTACACTTTATAAGATTAACATACAACTGATGTTCCCTCAACAACCTCAACACTACTGCTAAATTCTTAACATACAACTGATCTCTTCCTAATTTTTAGAATATACCAGTATATCACCAATAAATGCAATAACAAACATATCCAAATACATATGCAACACACTATTCATAAAGCACATAAATGTAGCTGGAGCATTAGTTAAGCCAAATGGAACTAAAACAAACTCATCTTGCCCATACCTGGTCTTGAACTCAGTCTTTTAAATTTCTTCCTCTTTGATGCGTACTTGATGGTATCTAGATCTCAGATCAATCTTCGAGAACACTATTGCTCCCTTTAGCTAATCGAACAAGTCATCAATCCTCGACAAAGGGTACCTATTCTTAATGGTCACTTTGTTCAATTTCTTGTAATCGACGCATAGTTTGATATTACCATCTTTCTTCTTCACGAACAATACCGGTGCACCCTAGGGTGATACACTTGGCCTAATGTTTCCCTTGTCCAAAATTTCCTTCAACGCAGCTTTAACTCAACCAACTTAGCTGTGCTCATCCTGTAAGGTGCTTTCGATGTTGGAGTTGCCCTTGGAACTAGCTCAATAGAAAATTCTACCTCTCTATGAGGTGGCAACACTATAATGTCCTCAGGAAATACATCCTGAAACTGCTGCAAAACTGGGTACCTACTCAACACATCTATGTCCTCAACCTCCTTACCCTTATCACTAGACAAGTGCACTGCAAATAACATACACCCTTTCCTACAGCTACACTTTTCTTGCATAGTTGTCACCATCTTCACTGATGTGGCTTTCTTCTTACCTTGTGAGACTCTTGGTTCCCCATTGTCATCAACACACTCAATGGATTTGTCATAACAATCCACCTTGGTTCTATGAAGATACAACCAATCCATGCCCAAAAACATACTATATGGTCCCAACGATAATACGTTCAAACGTGTTGCGCTAGGAATGCCATTCAAATCAAATGCACAAGCTCTTACCCAATGATGAACTCGCTTCTTTGTACTTATAGCCAACTCCACTAACCATGACTCTACATGAAACTCTTTACTCAAACCACACTTATCCACGAAATCAGGACTAACATAACTATAATTAGATCTAGGGTCAATCAAAATAGAAATAACTTAATCACAAATATTACCGTCCATCTCAATGATAGATGCCTGGTGTTCTTCCTATCTATTGTACACTACGGCATAGATACGAGGACCCTACATCCCCAATACTCTGTGCCCCCTATGCACTATATATATGAGGCCTACTACCCCGATTATGTGGATAATATCTCTTAAGGTGTTCCTTACCACATTTCCAACACTCAAACCGACCATCACCAACACCTCTATGCTGCTACTGTGACTCATGTCCTTGTCTAGTTGCATTAAAACTCTTTTGCGGTGCCACATTCTCTTTCTCATCAACATGTTGAGGCCTTGTCCTCTTAGGCTACCATTTATCTTTACCTTTGTATTTTCCCTTCCATCCTTGCTGAGATTCATTCTTACGCCTTGATTGTTCATAGCAATGCTTCAATTTCCCAATAACTTCCTCAGGTGATCGAGGCTCATCATACTCAATTTGATCTCTAAATTCCAATGGAAAACCATTGAGAAATCATTGAAATTTAGCCTTCTCATCAATAAAATATGCTACATACCTCAATGGTTCTAGAAACTTGGTCGTGTACTCTTCATTTGTCATTGATCCCATATTTAGTTCATAGAATTATTTCGCCTTACTGTTGTAGTACCTCTCCAACAAGTACTTCTTACTGAAAAGCCTCTTGAACTCCTTCCAACTCAAATAATCCGTCCTGATGTCTCTAACCTGCTTAACATCTTCCCACAAAATGTATGCTTTACCTTTCAAGCTGAAGATTGTTATTGCGGCCTTCATGTTATTTGTGTACTCATGCAACTCAAAGAATTTGTTCATTGCAAGTATCCATGCATCTGCATCTTCTGGCTTCTTCACATCTCCATCAAAAGTAGGTGGCTTTGCTTTCTTAAATTCATCTGGTAATTAATCCCTATCATTCCTCCTATAAGGATGATAACGATGACGATCATGATGTATGTCAGAACCAAAACTAGAATAGTATATGTATCCATCACCTCTCCTATTCGGAGTATCCAACAACTTACCAGCTCTCACTATGTTAGATCTATCTGACCTATGTCTACCAGGAGACCTATTGCCATATGCCCCATTAGTTATATCCTCATGTCCAAGGCTGATTCGAAGCATCCCTTGTTGCTGCAAGTCTAACAAACTATGAATGAGTATAGAATTAACCTCTTCTTGTTTCTCTTGTGCATGTATGATCGGGTCATTATGTGCCTTACAACTCCTTAATTATTCTTTCAAGATTCTCAGTGTATCTGCCAAATTAGAAGAGTGCCCCACACCATGCTACTCATCTGATGCATAGGGAGATTCTATCTAGTCTACCACCTTGCTAACCATTTGATCTCTTTCCCGTAATGCATAGTATGTCAGATAAACCAAATCACAATAAATCAATGTACCTTAGTATTATTCGGGGAGGATACCTCATCTGTAAGATCATCAAATCAACATGATAGATGTCTAACATAATCATAACAGCATATAGACATATAACAAGTAAGTGCATCAACACATAAACATAATTCTAGCTAGGGTCTGGTCATCAATGCAAGGCCATATCATCAATGCGTGCTATGACCTCATGCATGAAAAAAACATTACTCCATTGTACACATTTCCACATGCATAAGCAATGCCAAATCCACTACACACACACATAGATGGATGTAGTCAAGCATAAGCGATCAATTCTTGTAATCAACCTACAAGATTGATAAATGTAATCAAACTTACAAGAATGTAGCCTAACATACAAGGATGTAATTAGGTGACATAAAATCAACATGTAAGCGGAATTTAACCATGTGCAACCAATCATATACTCATGACGATGCATTCCACAAGATCAACATCAAATTATCCATAAAAACCTTACTTCAACAATAATCAATCATCCAACAAATGCAACAAGCACATGGAATGCAAATGTAAAAGACACACATGCAACTGAAATGCATGCATGACCAACACATGCCACCCATCCAGTTCGAGGGTTGAACCATGCTCTTATATCACTTTGTAACGCCCTCCTCACACATCTACCCAAGTAACCAACCAACGAGAGAAAACATGCGATGAGAGGCTAATATGATTGGATTCGACCTCCTATGTGACCTTAAGGAAGAAGAATTTATGGAACACATCAATCAACCCATCAACATCAGCAACAAAACCCTCGAGAGACATGTCAGCCACTCAGATATCCTGTCCCTGTGTCCCAGTGATGTTCTGGGCATCTTAGGCCTCAGTCGCTCTCATGCTATATTCAAGAGAGCGTCCATAAACCCAAAGTCACTCCCGCAGACTTGCCTGCCAGTGACCAGAGACTAAATTTTTCAGTCATATGCCAATGACTTTGGGATTTGAGCCACTTTTTCAGGTGTAGAGCCTAGGTCACTACCTAGAATGGAATGATACCTCAGGAACAATAAAAGAATATGGAAACAATGATGCAAAAGAAATAAGTTGAAAAAGAATTTTGATCAGACCCCTACTAGCCATGCCAGGCATTTCGTCAAACATATCATCAACATGTAACCTACAGGTGTAAACAACAGAATTAAGTGTAGGTATATCATACTTATATGAGAATTTCTATGAACCATTGTTCCCTAATTTCATTTCCAGCATTATAATCTATTAGACCATAGATACATTAACCATTCATTTACAAGTAAAAATATGCTGAGAGCCATACATAGATGTTGTCATAAAACATACATATAGCCAACATAATATGGACAAAAGTATCATAAGCTTATTAGCCATAAAATCCACATATACATCATTACATTTACACATGAAAATCAAGGGAATGAATTTCTCATTAATGAATGCAATAAACCAACCGAAGATGGGACTACCACATTCCATCTGACCATAGAATGACTGAGCTAAATCTCTCTTTAGGCACTCAGCCCTGTGCCATATCCCGAGCATGAATGTGGGACTCAAAACAAAAGAACCAACCAGAGCATACTGAGGCTAAACCACCTCACCCTCATCAAAAGAAACTAGGCTTTACCATAATCCATCCTGGATCACTAGGCCAACGCAATGAACACATCATAACAGGCTTTACCGTGATCTCCACCTGATATCTAGACCAAACAAGCATGGATGCCATCAAATTTCTCCACCTACACCATGAGTAATTTCCCTACCTCTATGTCTCTCAAGCTTTACGGCAATCCAAACCCAGATTACTAGGCCCTATACTGAGATCCACTCTCTAGGCTTTACCACATATCCCAAACTTGGGATTACTAGGCCCAACGGAGAGAAAACCACCTCTTGGATTTACCATATATCCTGTCATTCACCGGCAAGGATTCCTAGACCCACCGAGGAAACACAATGTTTGCTTTACGGCAACCCACAGTCTATCTCAGGGGTCACTAGGCTAGTGGCTTTACCATGATCCATAGTCTGGTTTAGGGACCACTAGGCCATGTGCTCCATAATTTAGAGATCCACCCAACTTAGCTTTGAATCCATCCGACAATCCAGCTCAACCAAAACATGAGAACCCCATCACACCATGGCTATCTGGAAATGGAATGTCTAGGCTAAAAACACTATTATACTTGGTGAAACCCATGCCACAACATCAAAAGAACTGCATGCAATACCATGCATGCCAAATATAGTAAGGAAAATACACATGCAAATCGATTCCTGCAAAGAAGCTTGTTGTAGTCGCTTGATCCTACCTTTCCCTGCTTGATCTTTGCTTCCTCTTGCCTTCTTTTCATTTCTTGCTTCAATGCCAAAATTCTCCAAGAAAACTCTAAGTGTCCAAGAGTGAGAGAGAGAGGATAATGGGAGAGCTCCAAAACTCAACTGACAGAAGGTTACTAACTGATTCTCAAAAGCCTTTTTATGAATGAGGCCTCTATTTTCTTCATTTTCCATTATTTTCCTTCATTTTCCTCTTCACATGCAACCTGTGACCTTTCACCTCCCTTTTCTCCTAATTTACATTATTTTCATAAATAAATGTGCCAAAATTCCATTTTTCCTTTCCAACGCCTTAGCCATTCCCTTTGCCAATTTCCTTAGCCATAAACAACCAAATGAACACCCCCTAGGATGTCTTTCCAAACATTCAACTTGGAATAAGTCTCCCATCAACCGTGGTTACTATTCTTAACTTTTATTACATGGAATTTTCATGAGGCATATACAATTTTTAGTCATATGAATGTTATTTTTGCTCTCTACTTATATTGTAAAATATATACCCATGTATATATACCTTCAGTTCTCATTGGACACAAATTGAGTTTGCATTCCTCCACTTAGACACTTGGCACACATGCAACCACCTATTTTGCATTTCAATCCCCACACCAAGCCCCACAATTTAGTTGGCACCTTTTCTAAACTTGATTAAGATAGAAGGGTCCCACTTCATTTTCCTCCTTTCCATGTGTTAGTTCTTCATTGGCTATGACCACATGAGGGCTCCAATCTCCACTTTTCTCCCACAATGTGCAAATTGCACACTCACAAATCATGCAATTGATCATGAAGAAGATCAATGACCTATATCCCATATCAAGTTATAACATGCATCATAATTTGTCATGAGTGGTGCCCCTGATGTATCCAATGGTCACAATTAAAATGATCCAAAATACTAGTTCCATATTGGATCTAACACATGTAGAGGTTAAATTTGAGTTTCACCTCTGATGGATTAGATAACCACGATTAGTTCCCATATAGTGGTGAAAATCACATATTGGGTTTCAATATGCATGAAGGATAATAAGAATTTTCACCCCCGATGAATTTTATAGCCATGATCCACTACCATCTAATGGTCTAGATTGCATATTAGGTTTCAACATGTGCAAAGGATAACAAGAAGTTACACCCTCAATGGATCTAACAACCATGATTCACTCCAATTTAATGGTCTAGATTGCATATCAAGTTTCAACATTCATGAAGGATAACAAGAAGTTGCACCCTCAATGGATATGTTTATGGAAATCCATTTGATCCAACAACAGTAATCCATCTTAGGTCCAAATATTTGCGTAATTTAATTGAGAGTTACATTATGATGTATCTGATCATTGTTGTCTAAAGTGATCAATGACTCTTTTTACATGTCAAATTCCAATGTGTAAGGGGGTTAATCATCCATTAAACTCCAATGGCACTCAATTATGTCACTTGTCCCTATCCTTGTTCCAACTCAATTGTTACCCATTTCTACCACCTAGCATTGTCACCTCACTGTTGATGTCATAATATGGATTTTTCTTTCTTTTAGTTTTGTATTCCCCTTTTTGTCAATGACTTATTTTTTCCAAAATTTCCATCTACATAGAATTGGCAACTTCAATGCTAAAATTTACTCATCACTTCATTGATTATGAAACTGTAACCATAAATTTAACCTTTATATTTTTCATTCTAATGAATCTTATCTAAAATTAATTCATCCATCTCTATTCCTTGTGAAATTCTGTCATGCAACTTGCATCATTTTTTTTTGTTAGCGGAGTTGAACCCATATGGCCAAGCATTGCAACTTGGACTCTAATACCAATTTTTAATGCCCCCAACCACATGTTGGGTTGTATTATTATTGTTTTTACCCATTTAACCTAATTTTCTACTACTTATCATTTAATTTATTTTTGGTGACTGTTTAGTCAATTTATTGTTATCTAAATTGCTAGTATTAATTGTCAACCCGGGGCTCGTAAGCTGATGAAG
>APFE031751463.1:0-11306 GCA_000404065.3 Pinus taeda
CTCAAAACGGCTCCGGAAGTTCAGGACCCGAAAAAACTGCTAAAAATAGTAAATTGTGCTACAATTACGGAAACTTAAAAACTGAAAGAGACAGTTGTGGGGGTCCAAATGGGATAGGTGGGTGGCCACCAATATCCACCTGGATCATTAGTCAAACCAAATGGAACTACAACAAACTCATAGTGCCCGTACTTGGTCCAGAAAGCAGTCTTGTAGATGTCTTCTTCTTTAATGTGTACCTGATGATGTCATGATCTCATATCAATCTTCGAGAACATTGTTTCTCCCTTCAACTGATCAAACAAGTAATAAATCCTCGACAACGAATACATGTTCTTGATGGTCACCTTGTTCAATTTCTTGTAATCGATGCATAACCTGATAGTACCATCCTTCTTCTTCATAAACAACATTGGTGCACCCTAAGGTGACACAATTGGCCTAATGTATCCCTTGTCAAGCATTTCCTTCAATTGCAACTTCAACTCCACCAACTCCGTTGTGCTCATCTTGGAAGGTGCCTTTGATGTTGGTTCTGCCCCTAGTACCAACTCAATAGAAAAGTCTACTCCCCTGTGAGGCGGCAACTCTGAAATCTTTGCCGTAAACACATCTTGAAATTGTTGTAGAACTGGGTACCTGCTCAAGACATTCACATATTCATATTCCTTACCTTTGTCACTGGAAATATGCACTGTGGATAACACACACCATTTCCTGTGGGTGCGCTTTGCCTGCATGGTTGTCACCATTCTAACTGATGTTGCCTTCTTCTTACCCTGTAAGATCCTATGTTCTCCATTGTCATCCAAGCACTCAATAGTCTTGTCATAACAATCCAATTTGGTTCTATGAAGATAAAACCAATCCATACCCAACAACATATTATATGATCCCAATGGAAGTACATTCAAATGTGTTGATGTAGGCATACCATTCAACTCAAATGGACAAGCTCTTACCTACTAATGAACTCTCTTATTTGTACCTGTAGCCAACTGCATTAACCAAGATTCTGCATGCACTTCTTTATTCAAACCACACTTACTCACTAGGTCAGGATTAATGTAAAACCCTCCTCCCACTTCTACCCAAGGAACCGAACATCGGGGGTAAACATGCGACGAGAGGCCACTATGATATGAGTCGACCTCCTAAGTCACGTTAGGGAAGTGGAATAGACGAAAACACACCATACAAACATTAAACATCGGCTTGAGGACCCTCAGGAACCAATCCAACACTTCAGACAACTTACCCTTGGGTCCCACTAGACTTTTGGACAACTTAGGCCTTAGTGGCTCTCATGTTATAGGCATGATATCATCAAGAAACCCAAATTCTCTCTCACGGGCTTACCTGCCAGTGACCAAAGAGTAAATTTGTCAGTGTTATGCCAGTGACCTCGGGATTTGAGACACTTTTTTTAGGCCTAGAGCCTAGGTCACTGCCTAAAATTTCATGATACCTTTAAAACATAAAAATAACATGGAAATGGCAATACTAAAGTAAATACTTGTTTAAGACCTTGACTGGACCCCTACTAGCCATGACAAGCATTTCGTCAAATATATCACGAATATGTAATCTACAGGTGTAAATAATAGATTTGAGCATAAGGGTCTCATACTTATATAAGATTCATCATGAAGCATTGTTTCCTTATCACTTTAACTGCCATATCATCCATTAGGCCATAGATACATTGTTCATTCATTTACAAGTGAAAACATGACGAGAGCCATACATAGTTGTTCTCATAAAACATACACATAACCAGCATAATAGGGATACAAATATCAATGAAATCACAACCATATATGCCACATATAATCCATCATAATACTCATAGAAATACCAAGAGAAATAACCTTTCATTAATGATGCAAAATCTAAACATGAGATGGGAATTCCACATTCCACCCGATCATAGAATGGCTTAGCCAAATCTCTCTTCATCCATTCACCCTCGTGCCATATTCTAAGCATGAATGTGGGATCTCATAGAACACATCAATAAAAAATCATCCAGGGCTTTTAGAGGCCATCCACCTCAACCCACCAAACAGTGATTCCACCTCACGATTGGACATCACAAAACCATCATCATATTGGTCTCCATCCAAGCCTTCCAAGGCTTCCAGAGCGTTTGTTCCAACCAAGGCTTCTAATACTAGTAAATCAACTCACAATTGTCATTGGGCTTCTAGAGCATTTGTCCAACCAAGGCTTCTCGGACTAGTAACTCAACCCGCCAAGGAATTCTAGAGCGTTTGTCCAACCAAGGCTTCCGGGACTAGTAACTCAACCCAAGTTGTTACAGGGCTTCCAAAGCGTTTGTCTAACCAGGGCTTCTAAGAATTAATAACTCAACCCAAGCCAAGCAAACATGAGAACCAACCAAAAACAAATAATGAAAGTAAACCACAATCACCATGGCTATCCAAGAAATGGCAAGGCTAGACAGTCCATTGTCAATCTCGACCATCCTCCATGCCAATGGAAAATCACAACAAAAAATTCTCATGCATATGCCATGCATGTCAAAACTAGTGAAGAAATCATACATGCAACTTGGTACCTGCAAGAAAATCTGATGTAGTTGTTGATACCGATGCCCTCTTGCGCTTTCCTACTCTTCCTTTGCCTTCTTGCTCCAAAAATCCAAGTATGACACACCCTCCAAGAGTGCTCCAAGAAAACTCTAAGTGTCTAAGAGTATGGGCGAGAGAGAATAGAAGAGCGCTCCACCAAAACCTGTCAAAAGCTTCTACCAAGAGCTTACACTAACTAAGAGCTTGCCAGCTGATCCTCATCAACCTTTTTATGAATGAGGCCTCTATTTTATTCATTTTCCTCCTCACATGCAAATTGTGACCTTTCACCTCCATTTTCTCCTAATTTCCTTTATTTTCATTAATAAATGTGCCAAAATGCCCTTTTTCCTTTCTAAAGCTTTAGCCATTGCTTTTTCCAATTTCCTTAGCCATAATAAACCAAATCAACACCCACTAGGATGTTTCCCCCACTATTCAACTTGGAATACATGTCCCACCAACCGTGGCCTTAATATTTTACATGGATTTTTCATCAGGGCTGTTACATAACCCTCTCCCTTGGGGAACACCATCCTCGATGTTCAATGACACCTATGACCAACAAGACTGCTGAAAACAACACATATTACCCATGGAGCTTTATAACACAGCTCGTTACAGTATTTACAATGACCACTACTAAAACATGACAAACATACCATTTGTTGGAGCTTTATAACACAACTCATTACGGTATTTACGCTATCAAAATATACACATACACATTTGCCTCAACCAACAAATAACCATACTATCTGTGGAGCTTTATAAACTAGCTTGATACAATATTTACAATAATATACAAATATATACACATATGCACATTTTCTCAACCAACAAATAAAATGATACGATGCCTGCATTCACAACAAGGGAATCCAAAGGCTCACACCTCCACCCTCAAAGTAATACTAGGATTCACCTCCTTCCCAGGAAGTCCAGAATCCACTGCAAAGTCAAATCTACATCTAATGTCCAACACTATAATCCCACGCCACTTTTCCTCTTAGTGAACAGTTACCGGCTCATTGTTCCAAGGCGCACTCCCAATGTGCATCTGATTCCATCTGGCAATGCTAATGACCAAAACAAATATATCCACGACCTTCCCTTCTCTGCTACATAGTCCCTCCGAAAATCCGTTCACCCTTTTCGTACAATCACTCACCTCCCAAGTTCCGCTAGCACGCCCATCTCGAGCAGTCCATCCCTTCTTAAGGCTTTCTCACATCGGGAGATACAAAAACCAAGGCATATCCCTGCCTTCAAACCATCATACCAATCATAGCATGCTCATGGAAATCAATGGTCACTATTGGGTACTAGTGTCTCACAATGGCCCTACTCTTGAAGTGCTTTACCAACATATTGCTCCATGTTCCAATTTATTTTGTTGTTGATGCTAATACTTGCAGTCGGTTTCAACCACCCAACAAGGAATTTCCATGCTTCCTGTACCAAGCACATAACTCCCATTAGATTCAAAATAAATTCAAATAAATTCAAATCGTACCTTATTGGTAGCTCGTCAATAAGGAACACTTGCATTCTTGTTTACTTCCTGTCACAACAAGTCAAACTAGCATCTTTGACAAAATCATCATGTAGAAATATGTCACATTAGGATGCCTCGAAACACAACCTAATAGATCAAAATCATAACTCACATGTAACCATCATAAACCAGAATCATAGATCACATGTAATCATCATAGACCATAATCATAAATAACATGCATAATTAAACTAAAGTAAAATATTGATACTTATCCTTTAGTCGATCCTTAGCTTCTATCTTGCCTTTATTCCGTATGCACTCCAGATTGGTTGCCAAACCCGACAGACACCAAGTGCCTTCTCCTCAACCATGTGCACACACACATAGTGTACATCCCACACATACAACCACACACGACATACCACACCATGCAATACATGCATCTACACCTGACATACAACACATACACCTACACCCAATGTACAACACAACATAATACATACTCGTATGTCTAATGTACGACGCAACCCAACATGTATACGTACACAGTGTACATCACAAGACATACATTCCGCACACAACGTGCGACACCACAAAATGCATACACATACACCCGATGTACAACACCACGCAATACATGTACCCACACATAGGACAACACAATGAATATACATGTCACGATATGATGACTACACAATGCACGTACATAGTACTGCATGTACACAACACAACATGTATGACATGCACATAATACCACAGGCGCCAGTACCATATGCACACAGTACCACCTGTACACCGCAACCACCTACACAACGTGTGCACAACATCACATGTAGATGACACCACTTGCACAATGTGTATACAATGCCACATGTTCATTGCACCACCTATATAATGTGTACATAATACCACAAGTACATAGTACCACATAAATGACATGTAGATGACATCACCTGTACATAGCACCACTGATCCAGGTAGATATTGGTGGGCACCCGCTAATTCCACTTGGATCCCCTCTAGTGCTTCTTTCATTTTTTTCAGTTTCCTTAATTATAGCACAATTTACTATTTTTAGCAGTTTTTCGGGTCCTAAACTTTTGGAGCCGTTTTGAGGCCCTAAACGACATTTTTTGGGAAATCGACCGCTAACAAATTTTCTTTTAAAGATCGTCTTTTCTGTCGTAGTCCTCGGAGAGATATTTCCAACGGGCTATCATGCACGTCAAACGAAGATAATATGACCAATTCGCGACACCGGGAAGTTGATGTACCAACTTACCCAAAAACGGGGCCCACAATTTGGCGTTTCATCTTCTAGGGTTATGTTTTCGAATGTGAAGGGTTTTCCATTGTTTCTCAACAATAAATAGGCCTTCGAGCCTCATTGTAACATAGTTTAGAATAGTTCAGAGGCATGTAGCCCCCACATCTCTTCTGAGAGATAAGCTACCATCGCCCTAGCTGGTTTATTTATATTTCCGGTTGTAAGCATATTTCAGTATTTTCCATTAATGAAATGAAGTATTATTTCCGCTGCATCTTTGTGTATATGGTTATCTCTTTATTTTGTTGCATTCTTGTTTAAATCCGAATCAATGGTATCAGAGCGGTCTGCTTTTTCTCTGTTTTTCTTTGCATGTCACCAACGAGGTCAGGATATAAGGAGTTAGGGCTTGAATTGGTCGAACCTTTGCAAGACCAGCCTTGCAAATCCCGACGACCTCCCATGGCAGATGAGAAGAAAGATGAGGGGGCAGGAGATCCTATCAAAATCTTGCTCGACGAAGCGCTCGAGCGGCAAAGGAACATGATGATGGATAGCTTTGCGCAGATCCTTCAGCGGCTACCAAGAGGCGACACATCGGCTTCCAACAGCTACTCTGGAACGCCACACCATTTAAGGTACAAGTTAACTTTGAAATCCCCATCTTCGAGGGTCAAATAGACGCAGATACCGTAGATAAATGGTAAAATCTGCTAGATGGGTATTTTTCTGTTCATGAATTTTCAAGTCGGAAAAAGATTGTTTTCGCTCTTCAAAGCAACCCCCCACGTCAAGGACTGATGGGAAACCTACTGCGAGCAGAAGGATGAAATTATAGGCTCACTGTTTTCAGCCACACCCACTTGGAATGACTTCGGGATGCCATCAAGGAGCAGTACTACCCTGCCAAAAGCTATGAGGACAAATACATCAAATGGACCACACTGCAGCAGGGACGAGACCAAGATGTGTCGGAGTTCACAAACATTTTTCATACCCTTCGCACACAATTGGGTATCAAATATTTTGAGTTGCATCTGGTACTCAAATACCAGATGGAGTTCCTGAACATCTCCTCTCTCGGCACGACGTATCGATACGTTGTCAAAATCGAGCAAAAGTTCAAACAGAAGAAGCGATATTTTGGATTTTTAAATCCGAAGCCCAGAGGACAAAGCCAAGGCGGGGGGACCCAAGACAACCCATTGAAGCCGCAAGAAAAGAACAACACCACAAAGCCAAGAAAACAGAAAGTGGGTAGTTCCACAAGAGTCCCACCATACACAAGTGAGTGTCCGGACCAAGCAGTCGTTGGGGGCCGAGTTGAAAGCTCTGAATCAGATACATGTTCCGACCCTGAGCAGAACCCGACAAGGGAATGGCAAGGGAATCAGAATCATTGATGTGGACCCAACCCACTGTTGCCACTGCCAGATCCAGAAGAATGAACCTGAAGACCCAGAGGAGGGGGAGTGCCTTTTCCACTCACAAATGTGGGTGAAGGGTTCACCACTACAATTCATTGTTGACAGTGGGAGCCAAAAGAACCTCATTTCAGTAGAGGTCGTGAAACGGTTGGTCCTATCGACTACACCACACCTGCAACCGTATAGTATAGGGTGGCTTCATGAAGGACGAGATCTCAAAGTTCACCAGCAGTGATGCCTTCCCTACAGCATCAAGCCCTTCATAGATGAGGTATTGTGTGATGTTACACCTCTGGATGTTTGCGATGTATTATTAGGCCAACCATACTTATGGAGGAGACATGCTGTGTATGAGTCAAGGCCTCGCACTGTCATTATTTCTTTGGATAATTCATTATATAGGATACGGGAGGTAGCCCCACCTATCGCCACCTCTTTGATCACTGCAAAGAAAGGCAACAAGCTCATCTCCCAGACTAGAAAATTCATTTTCTGTCTGGTTCGCTCCCAAAGCAAGGGGAAGATTGTTGCTACATCCATGACCCCCGCAAAGGGTTCCTCCACACAGCAGCAGTAACAAAGGTATACGGTCATGACAGAACACAGGAACAACTTCTCCTCACCCACAGGGGTACCACACAAGTTTCAGGTGGGCGATAAAGTTTGGCTGCATCTGCAGAGAGAACGTCTTACCATAACCCATCAGAAACTCAGACCACTCAGACATATTCCTTACACCAATACCAAGGCTACGGGAAACAATGCTTGGAAGTACAACATTCCTCCATTCCTTCGCTTGCACCGAGTGTTCAATGTGGACCCTCACCGACCATGCTTCCCACCATTTCTGGACACATCATAGATTGCAGAACAACTCACTAAAGACCCAGCTCAGCAGAAGCTTCCTCATATCATGGAGGAACTCAACGCAATGGGGACCATTGCTTCCTAAGGGGGGAGGAATGATCCAGGTGGATATTGGTGGCCACCTGCTAATTCCACTTGGATCCCCTCTAGTGCTTCTTTCAGTTTTTCAGTTTCCTTCATTATAGCACAATTTACTATTTTTAGTAGTTTTTCAAGTCCTAAACTTCCGGAGCCGTTTTGAGGCCCTAAACGACATTTTATTGGGAAATCTACCGCCAGTGATTTTTTTGTCAAAAAATCATCTTTTCTGTCATAGTCCTCGGAGAGATCTTTCCAACGGGCTATCATGCGCGTCAAACGGAGATAATACAACCAATTCGCAACCCCGAGAAGTTGATGTACCAACTTACCCAAAAACGGGGCCCACAATTTGGCGTTTCATCTTCTAGGGTTAGGTTTTGGAATGTGAAGGGTTTTCCATTGTTTCTCAACAATAATAAGGCCTTCGAGCCTCATTGTAGCACAATTCAGAACAGTTCAGAGGCATGTAGCCGCCACATCTCTTCTCAGAGATAAGCTACCATCGCCCTAGCTGGTTTATTTTCTATTTCCGGTTGTAAGCATATTTCAATATTTTCCATTAATGAAATGAAGTATTATTTTTTGTTGCATCTTTGTGTATATTGTTATCTCTGTATTTTTTTGCGTTCTTGTTTAAATCTGGACTAGCCACATGCATGACATGTACACAACACCACCTGCACACAATGCCACTTGTACAACATGTACACAACACCACTTGTACAATCATGCACACAACACCATATGTACATAGAACCACATGTACAACATGCACGCAACACCACACGTACATAGCACTACATATCCAACATGTACATAGCATCATCTATACACAACATCACATATCCAACATGCGTATAGCACCATATGCACACAACACTATCTGTACCACCTTGTACATAATTATTGCATAACAACATGTACACACACTATATACATATAACATTGCATGCACACAACATCACAGATGCAACATGTACAACATATGCACAACTATAGTACCTCACATCCAAAAGCACATTGTCTCTACCAAGCAACCTTGCTTCCAGTGTCTTATCCTTGCTTGTCCCAACATGTTGTAGACCACACTGCTTTCATTTCGGTGATGCACCCCTCAGCGTTACCTGACATAACATAAACATAGGCATAATACATGCATACAATATCAATTCATTTCCACATGATACTGACCTCATATATTTGTAATGAATACTCTTCCCAAATTATTCATTGTAAGACCAATAACCTCTTCATATCATTTGCCCGCATAAGTAATCATTCCTCCATAAGAATGATTCCTGATGACCCTGTCAGACTGACATAGATACATAGATACATACACATATACAAGCATTAGCATAAACAATCATGATCCTGTCAGGCAATGATATGCATACATACACATACATACATATAAATATCAACATAAAATAATAATGATCTAATCAGTCAACGACATACATATATACATGTATACGCATATAATCATCAACATAATCATGATCCCAACATAATTACATAAGGTCAAGGTTAAGATAACTTCCTTATTTGTGCATAGCATGCACAACATTTACAACAATCGTTCCCAACATAAGCAAGGCGCCTGACACCTCAGATCCATTTACTTTACCCTTCCTGGATACCTTTCTCATGATTGTCTTGTCATTGTCCATTTACCACAATGGACCCAATCAATCCAACCGACTGTCATAGTCTTACCTTCCGCTGCACTTACTCATGCACAAAGCTTCATCTAATTCTTACATTACCTGTTGGGTACCGCAGAACTCTCCCAGAGCTCTATTAAATTTCCTCCTTCCCCAACTAATTCCCAAGACACTCAAAACAATAAAGGAAAGACTGAGAAGAAAACAAGAATAAAAACATGGAAAACCAACAATAATACGACACCACAAACAGAGTGGCATAGTTATGCACCAGACACAATCAAAATCGTCATTCAAGCAAAACAACCGCAAAAGACCAAAAGCACAAGACTAACAATAAAGACCACGACACAATCCCCATGGTTCCGAAGGAAAGCTCAACCTGAGCCTTCTTCACAATTTCATGGCAATTTCTTTGCCATGCAATCCCTGCATCATATTTCCATAAACACATAACTGTCAGTGCATAAATAAACATAATGACATACTAATTACCTTACCTTGTTGTGTCAAACATGTTGCTTGCAATTGAACACATCCACACCATCTCTTAAGGGTCTCCAATTCCCTTAACAGATCCACCCGCAACTAAAGACTGGATAATATACATGTCAAGTACATGTTCATGACTATAACACATATCCACATAATTTCAAACAAAATCAAGGTTAAGAAGATTTCCCCTATGCGAGGCACTCATTCATTTGGAATTAGGGTTTCCAAACATAGCCAAAGGAATTATTGTCTAATTCCTTTCTTTTACTCTTTTTACCTTGTTGCAATCAAGGCTTACTATGTACTGTCACATCACCCAACCGTTAGTTATATAAACATATCAATTATTACCTTGCCATACTAATGCTAAGCATGTTTCCTGCAATTGTTTACCCATGTCACTCACACGTTCCAAATATCAAGACAATCATATCTATTAATTTGAAATCAATATTTACGAACAATCATGTCATAATCCATAGTCAACTCATAGTCATTAGACATAATGCTACAACTGTCACCTACTATACTCAAGTACATATCAACTGTCTCAACACATATATGTTAGTACAATCATCTTGAAACAAGATCATTGGAACACATACTCACATTATGCAATTCATCAAACATTCAACCAACTTGCAAACATACCATGTTAAATAAATCAACTAGATGACATGATATACATCAAATGCTCAACATCAAATAGACGACATAATCAAGAATGAAGCACCAAGTATACTACATAAGCAAACTCACACCTTAGTGTACCTCAGGGGTGACTATCTTGTCAGCACAATCAATCTAGCTAGCAAGATATACCTTTACAACATGTCAACTCAAACATAAATAAGATCACAATATCCATAATGCTAACTAACTAACATGTTCACATCACAAACTCATAAGCATTTATATTTCATGCATAACAACCACGTGTGCAAAGTCATCACAAATATGTTGGGTCATACCTGAATATCGTAACCATAACCATCTATATAGTCCAATCCAATTTAGCATGATACATATAACATCAAGATATTAATGTTATAACCCTAATAGTCAAGTTAACATATAAAATGCTCATCAACAACATGTAACACGATCATCAAGTTATCTAACATAAAACAAAAATAACAATGCATGTAACCATAGGTTACTATCATTCATGACACATGTTCATGTGACTATACTAATGAACTATCATCTAGCATGTATGTACCCATAACATCAAAAACATGTACATAAACCTAATGTATATAAACCTAATGTATATAACAATCCTTAAATTACATATTTGCGTGCCAAACATACAATACATGTATGACGATCTGCTCTTGCCTCGAGGTTCAATGTTGCAACTTCACTTTAAAGATTAGCATCTTCTGTTCTATCTCAGCCAACACA
>APFE031751463.1:13100-83236 GCA_000404065.3 Pinus taeda
AAAAATCAAATATAAAAAAAACCTTGAAAAAAACAAAAAACAAAAAATCAATCATAAAAATGTTAAAAAAGAAAAAACAAAAATATATTTTTTTTTTCAAGGAAAAAAGCGAACTTTTCATTAAACATAAAAAGTTACAAGCATATGCCACTATGACGAAGTCATAGAGCTGCTACACAAAGGACCAACCTTTCTGTGTCTCAAAATCTGCTTAAGATCAGCTGAAAGGAAGATATATCGGGTTCGTTTTCAGCCCATTGATCATTTAGCATAAGTCCAAAGAAGATCTAACTGTGAATGTCCTTTTACTGTTCCCTGGGCTTCCTCTTAAGAGGAAAACAACCCAAAACGAGAAAAGCAGAAGACATAAGTCAAAAACGTTGACATTGTTTCATCAACAGATAGTTTCAAAAATAAGTCCGTAGGTCCACTTGACAAAACATAAAACATATGTAAAAAGTATATACAAAAACCAAAAATTTTTATTGTACGTATGATAAGCATTAAGAGTATGGCGGTTGATCCGACACATGGATCTGCCCCTGATCTTCTTCCACTACTTTCCAACTACCCATAGCTTGTTGTAGACCATCTTTAGAAAGGGTATCCGTTGTTCCATTTCGTTCCCTGGAGATATGACCAATTGAAAATACATTAAAAGAGATCTTTAATGACATAATTTCTTCAAGCAAAGGTTTAAGCATATAACTGTGACATCTACTTTGACCGTTGACCCAATTGACCACAGATAGAGAGTCTCCAAAGATCTGAACTATAAGGATGTTCCTGTGAATAAGCCAACATAGAAGGAGTTTTAAGGCTGAAAGTATTGCATAGTTATTTGTCCCTGTGCCTAGTCCTACAGAAGCTTTCAAAGACTTGGTATTGTTTAAATTTATGATCATTCCTGCTCCTGCCATGTTGTTCTGAGATGCTCCGTCAAAAAATGCCCATGGAATCCCTTCTCGAATATGTTCCCCCCTAATCTGCTTGCTGTTGCTTTCTTCTTTTGCATCTATAATACTTTCAAGGATAACAGAACTTTGTATTGCAATTGTTTCAGCTATGGTTTCTTTCATCACGAAAATACTCCGATTTCTTGCAATCCATATTCCCCAGCATATTATAGGAGGAAGATTTCTCATTTTACTAGGGTAATTACGCCACCATTTATCCCAAACCTCCTGAAAATTTCCCCCCTCCCATTCAATCCTTTTCCCTATGAGTTTCTCAATCTCTCCCCAGACTGATTTGACAAAGGGGCAAGAGATGAAATTATGGCTTATGTTCTCATAATCTGATTTGCATAGAGAGCATCTCCCCGACCCTTGCTTGTACCTAACTTGAAGCAGATCCCATGTAGGAATTTTTCTTTTTAAAATGCACCAAAAGAATAGTCTAGCTTTTGTTGGACATTTTAGTTTCCAGATCAGCTTGTTCCACCATTCTGGGTCTCCCCATCCTTTCCTGTTCATTAAGAATTTATAGCCGAACTTTGGGGAGTACGAACCATTTTCTGTGTGTGCCCAGACCAGCTGATCTTGTCTGTCCCTTAGCCTTACATTGGACCGAGTTAATTCCTTGGTGAATATCTTCCATCCGTTCCACCAGTACGGGCGCAAGCCTAGCTCTTCACCAGATTTCCGGGCTTGACCCCAAATCGTTGAGAATCCAATTTTCTCAACTTGACTTAGATGCCTGATACCTTTGGATGCTAGATGTCTGCATAGGCCTAGAGAGAGAGCATAGTTTTCATTGCATCCAACCCAAGGATCTTTCCCTAGCTTCATATTTTCCCCATTCCCAATCTGCCAAGCCAGCCCTTGTTCTATCACTTTGAAAGCCTCCATAGTGGCTTTCCACACCACCGAACGAATTTTCTCCTTCTTACTTTCCATCCTTATCCATTCTTCTAATGGAATTGGGTCAATATATTTCCTTTTTACAACTTTTGTCCAGAGGTTCTCCATTTTGATTATTCTCCATCCTGATTTTGCTGCCAGAGATGTACTGAAATCCGAAAGGTTTTTTATCCCCCATCCACCCCATTCTTTTGGTCTTGCTATTTTATCCCAGGCTACCCATGGAAGAACAGATTCCTCCTTTGTCCCTGCCCAGAGAAACCTACTACATATCCTATTTATCTTCCTTAGTATCCCCTTTGGGACCCATGTTAATGCAACCCAGTAGACTGGCATGGCAAGTAGCACTGATTTGATCAAAGTCAGTCTTCCTGCTCGGGATAGCCATTTGTAACTCCATTGAGATATTATGGATTCAGTTTTGGCCACTAGCCAGTTCCAATCTTTGTCCTATATGCGTTAAGCTTAAGCCAAAATCCTAAATATTTGAAAGGGCTCTCCATGATGTGCACTTCAAAGGGAAGAAGGGTGGAGATCTGGTTTTTCTCATTTCTGCTTAAACCCTCAGTGATAAGCTGGGACTTTCTGTAATTTATTTGCATTCCAGTCGCTTTTAAGAACATATCCAAAATATTTTATAATTCCTTAATTTCATTCAGACTTCCATTTGTGAATAGTAAGATGTCGCCCATGAACAAGAGGTGTGTGATGAGCATGTTGACTGCTACCTCCAATCCTTTTACTGCTCCCTCTCTTTTCGCTGATCGAATCAAGTGGCTCAGGCCTTCAGCCACCAACAGGAAAAGCAGGGGCAATAAGGGGCATACCTATCTTAAGCCCCTGAAACTTTTGAAGAAAGGAGTGGCTGCCCCATTTATTAGAATTGCAAAGCTTACATTGGAGATACATCCCATTATCCATCTGATGAATTCATATTTAAAACCTATATGGGTAAGAAGCATCCTTATATAAACCCAGCTTATTCTATCGTAAGCTTTGGATAAGTCAATTTTTATCACTGCTCCCTTTCTTTTCATTTGCTTGACATTGTGGATAGTTTCCTGTGCCACTCCTATGGCTTCATGTATCTGCCTTCCATCCAAAAACCCAAACTGCTCATTGGAAATGCATCTTGAAAGAATTGGTTTTAGCGTTACTGCTATCACTTTGGCAATGATTTTGTAAATACAGTTACATAAAGATATTGGCCTGAAGTCCTCAAATGTGTCCGGGTTCTCCTTCTTCGGGATAAGAGCTATGAAAGTTGAGTTGAAAGGACTGTATACCTCTTCTTTCCTCTTAGACTCTTCCACTACCTCAGTTAGTTCTGTCCCAATTTATTCAAAAAAATGTTGAAATAGCTCTATGGTCCATCCGTCCGGCCCTGGGCTTTTGTCTTTTGCCATTGATTTTATAACACTCTCTACTTCCTCCTTTGAGACTTCATACATTAGACTGTTTGCCTCCTCGCCCTCTACATATCTGGGAAAGCATTGTGGAGTCCTGATAATTTCTGCTAATGTGATTTCCCCCTGATCCGCGAACAGGCTCTGAAAGTGGTTCCTCCCTAGCAGAGAAAGTTTCTCGAAAGTGTTAGCCTCTTCACCCTCCTCGTTTGTTAGCTTCCATATTGTGTTTGCATTTTTACGCCCTTTTGCATAATTGTGGAAAAACTTCGTGTTTTCATCCCCAGCCTTCAGCCATATTGCCCTGCTTTTTAGCCTCCATTCCTCTTCTTTTGCCAGTAAAATTTGGTCCCTCTGTTTTTCTAGCATTAAAATTTTCTCTTTTGATTCCTGAGATCTGTAGCCGTCTGTCTCTATACATTCCATCCTTTGGAGCTCTTCATTTATGTGAACTAGATCCTCTTTCTACCTCATCCTCCTTGACTTTGCCCATTCAATGGTTGCTTTTTTTTTTTTAACTTTTTAAAATTTTCCATGAACATAAAAACTTTCCCCTCCTGGGATCTTCCATCTGAATGTATCCAAGTTCCTTTGAAAAGCTTTTTATAAGATTCCTCTTGCAACCATGTTGCATTGAATTTAAAAGGCACTGCTGGTTTCCTAGGTAATTTGGATAACTCTAGGAAAATCGGGAAGTGGTCCAAGTTTCCCCCCTCTCCTACTCACTGCCGAAACATAGGAATATTGGTAATCAAGTCTTCATTCAAAAGAAAACGATCCAACCTCTTTGCAACTCTGGCCTCTCCTGCTCTTCGATTCCTCCATGTGGGTTTCATTTTTATGAGATTTATATCTATTAGATTATGAGAGGTTATGGCTTTTTGAAAGAATTTCTATAGCATATCTTCTCTAGCTGCCGGACCCCAGGTTTCGACTCTCCCTAAAGAGAAATTCATGTCTCCACCCAAAACCATACTACCTTTTCCCATTATATCTTTTGACAGAAGATCATTCCAAAACTCCATCCTGCCCTGACAGGGCCCATATATGTTAACAATTGTCAGAGGAACATCAAGATCTGTAGATTGAATCTCTGCTCCCATAACGGGATGCAAACCCCATTGATTTAGAATATTCACTCTTCCTTCTTTGTACCCTATAGCCATTCCTCCCGAATGGCTGATAGCGCCCATAGCACAAAACCGCCACCCCGGAAGTAGAGCCGTAAGGGCCTTTTCTACTTCAGCGCTGTTGCCTAAGGTTTCTTGTAGGAGGATATAATTTGGACTCGAGCTCATAACCAACTCTTTTAAGGCAAGTTTTTTGGGTTTACTAGCCAACCCCCTACAGTTCCAGGATAACAGAATCATTTAATAGCTGTCTCTTGGGGGTTCCCAGCTCTACGCACCCCGTGGATTGTCATTTGTTTCCCATCTGCAACATCAATCTTTGCTCTAACCTTGGCATTAGATAATCTCGATTTCCTACCCCTCACTTTCTTTATCAGAGGAGAGGTTCGACCTATTCCTCCAAAATATCCTAGATGCTCAGGTTTTTTATCTAGGGATCTTAGGTTATAATGATAGGAGAGGGAGGTCGAGACCGGTTTAATTTCCTCCCGGGAATCATCCTTACAGATCAGATCAATGGAGGGAATGGCAGCCGTGATATTTTCAACAATATTTTTAATATGTAATTGATCATTAATCGGGTGTTTTTTAGTATTCAAATTAGTAATCAAGCAATCATCTTTAGAAAGAGTGGAAGATGGGATACTTGAGTCTAGTCTCATACCCGTGATGTCTTCAGTTGAAGAGATATTCATAGATGCTGGAGGATCATTGTTAAGCTTCTGAATCGGGCTTTCAATGACATGCTTTGATCCAGTCGCTCCTTTTTTATCTGTTTCAGTTCCATTCCTTCCATCCCTGCCTGGGGAGCTGACTGGGATCTGTTCTAATTCCTTTTCCTCCCACTGATAATCCACCTCCATCACCTCCATCCCCGGGTTCTTCTTTATTCCCAATTCCTGAGCATGCTATTTCTGTTCCTCGAACATGCCTTCATCCTCCGGCGGTTTCTGGTTCCTTCTTCTGTGTTTCCCCATGGGGCAATCTCTTGCTAGATGTCCGTAGGCATGGCACCTATGGCATCTGAAAGGGAGATGCTCGTAGTCGAGAATTTGCTCGTAAACATATTCTCTATATTGGATGTTTATCTTTTCCGCTAAACCTCCCCTGGGGTTTAGATTTACCAGTATCCGGGCCATCGCCATATTTTGGGTTTGCAAAAATGACATGTCTGCCTCTAGAAAAGTGCCCAGCTTGTTCCCAATTGTCCTAAAAACCGATTCTACCTAGAGGAATGAGGGAAATCCTAGGGCTCGCACCCAAACAGGAAATGTGTCTGTCCTTTCATGCATAGCATCAAACAATGGGCTCCATCTCTTGAATAGTATCGGATAATTGCCAAATGCTCAGTTTCTCACCATCACCCAGTCCGCCGCCTCTTTATTTTCAAACTTCACCTTGAACCATCCTTTTGCAAGAGCCGCGACCTTGAATTCTTTGACAATATCCGTCTGCCATACCTGCTCCCCCATTTTTTTATGAATTGGTTTGAATACTTCTTCCCCCTAGCTCTTCCAACTAGGGTACATTCAGCCACTTCTATTGCCTCTTCCACCTGAATATCCATACCCAACACCAAATTTCCTTCAATGTCCTTCTTTTTAATTGGTTTCAATTTCTTCCTTTTCTTCCCTGACTTTTTTAACACCACAATCTCCTCCACGACCTGCGAGTTTACCGTCTTCTGGGGTGCCCCTTCTTGCTGGATTGAGGCCGTCCTCTGTGGGCTGTTGCCTGGATCTGCATCACCTCCTGAAGAATTCTTTAACCCTCCTGCTGGTTCATGCACCTCTTCGAGTCTCTCATTGCTGGATCTAAGGAGATTGGAACTCGGATCCACGAACTCTCCAGATTCAGTAATAGCCGTAGCTAGGTTCCGACTAGGGTTTACTAAATTCTCGGGATAGACGTTTTTGGTAACTGCCGGGCCTCGTTCAATTTCTGCACTACCTCGAATCCCTCGGGCCGCCCCCAAGTTTACAATATCCTCAAGTCCCCTAGAAAGAATCGGGCTCGAGATCAAAGCCTTCCCTCTCCTTCCTTGAATTGGTCGAGGGCTATCACGATGACTGAATTCGCTCCGTAGGCTCACCTCCTGAAACCCCTTTGTGGTGGGTTTGTCTTGCTCCTCTGGATCACGGCTTTCTTCCAGCGAAGTTCTAGGGCTTCTGTTGTAAGCAGTTCCTTCCACAGATGGCTTCACACACCCCTAGCTTCCTACTGCCCCAAAATACCAATCCACATTCTGGGTTGTGAGCTCCTTCCCCCAAACAGATAGTATGTCCTCTGGCGATGGTTCCAGGTCGAGGGCCTCCCATTGTTTAACCATGGTTAATACTTGCTTGCAAACCCTAGAAACCGCCAACGACTTGTTCCTCGCTAAACTAAAACAACCGCGACTTCCGGTTCCGGTGTCAGCACATGGGTATCAAGTCTTTTGACTGGAAACCCTTTTCCCACCGAGAAACCCTATACCAAAAGACCCCAACTATCACCGTCTTAACTTCTTGCTAACTATCGCTCCACGCCTTCCACGTTGACTCCGTTCGTACTGACACCCTCCCCCATCGTTCCTTTCTGCTCCACTGGCCATGGCGGCCACGCCTACCCTACCTTGGCATCAGCCTGCGGTCGAAGTGTATTTAAAAATATATGAATAACAAAAAAAACCAAAACAAAATTTTATATATATATATATAATAATAGAAATGAATAGGAACACAAAACATATTTAAAAAAAAAAAACATAAAAATTATAAAAAACAATTATCATAAAAAATTGAAAATAAAAATAAAAACAAAATAATTAAAAAAAACCATAAAAACAAGTAAATAAAAATACAAAAATTTAAAAAACTATTAAAAAAAAACAAAAAACAAAAATAAAATTAAAACAAACCTCATTTACAAAAAAAAACCCTAGAAAAAAACCAAAAAAACTAAAATGATTTTAAATAATTTTAAAACAAAATTAAAAACAAATGCACAACTACGGCCATCGAGGGCCACGCCCCTCCCCCGGGCGGAGTTGCACTGAGAATCGGATTTCTGCCCCACCCACGGGCCGGGAGGCACAACCTTGGGCGTGTAGCTCCCCCTCGGGCCCCTGGGCGGGGCGGTCCTCGAATATTTTTTTGTATAAAGTTTTTGTTATTAATTATTATTTTAATGTATTGTTTTTTTAAATTTGATTTATTTTTTATGTTTTGTTTTGTTTTGTTTTTTTTTTTTTTATCATTTTAAATTTTTTGGTTTTAAATTTTTTTTTCTAGATTTTTTTTTTGTAAATGAAGTTTGTTTTTAATTTTTTTTCTAATAGTTTTAAATGCTTTGTATTTTATTTACTTATTTTTTATAATTTTTTAAATTTGTTTTTTTTTCCAATTATATATATATATATATTATATATATATATATATATATATATACATTTTAATGTTTTTTTTGGGACATTTTTCATATAGATTTTTATATATTTTTTTAAAGTAATCAACATTTAAAAAAAGAGAAATAAGACAATTAGAAAATTTGTTAAGCAATCAACATTTAAAAAACAATTGGACATAAAAAAATTTAGAGTGTCAAAAAATGTAACATTAAAAAAATATCCACACTTATACATTATAAAATTTAAAGTGTCAAAAATAAGTCTTTAAAAAAAGGGGTTGATGCTGCATCAACATGTTTCAAAATCAACATGAAAATCACTAACATTTGAAAACAAATATTTATATTTGATACATAATGAAATTTAAAGTGTTAAAAATATGCTTCGAAAAAAAGGTGTATTCTGGATCAACGTTTTTCAAAATCGGATGTACCTCAAAAAAACCGGTAATCGTATCAATTCTCGTTTCAAAGTTTACATTGTTCATAGCTGTTGTCATAAAACATACACATAACCAACATAATAGGGATAGAAATATCAATGAAATCACAACCATATACACCACATATAATCCATCATAATACTCATAGAAATACCAGGAGAAATAACCTTTCATTAATGATGCAAAATCCAAACCCGGGATGGGACTTCCACGTTCCACTCGCCTGTAGAATGGTTGAGCCAAATCTCTCTTCATCCATTCACCCCCATGCCATATTCCAAGCATGAATGTGGGATCTCACAGAACACATCAATCAAAACTCATCCAGGGCTTTTAGGGGTCATCTACCTCAACCCATCAAATAATGATTCCACCTCACAGTCGAAAATCACAACCATCATCATATTGGTCTCCATCCAAGCCTTCCAGGGCTTCTAGAGCGTTTTTTCCAACCAAGGCTTCAAAGGCTAGTAACTTAGCCCACCAATGGCTTCCAAAGCATTTTTCCAACCAAGGCTTCCAAGACTAGTAACTCAACCCAATTTGTTACAGGGCTTCTAGAGCGTTTGTCCAACGAGGGCTTCTAGGGACTAATAACTCAACCCAAGCTAAGGAAACATGAAAAGCAAACAAAAAAATAATAATGAAAGTAAACCCACAATCACCATGGCTATCTACGAAATGGAAATGCTAGGCAATCCACTATCAATTCCGGCCACCCTCCATGCCAATGACAGATCACAACTAAAATTCCACATGCATATGTCATGCATGCCAAAAATAGTGAATAAATCATACATTCAACTCAATACCTATAAGAAAATATGATGTAGTTGCTAATCGTGATGCCCTCTTGCGCTTTCCTACTCTTCCTTTGCCTTCTTGCTCCAAGAATCCAAGTATACCACACCCTTCAAGAGTGCTCCAGGAAATCTTGTCCAAGAGTATGAGAGAGAGAGAATAGAAGAGAGCTCCACCAAAACCTATCAAAAGCTTGAGCCAAGAGCTTACTTTTACTAAGATCTTGCCAACTGATCCTCAAAAGCATTCTTATGAATGAGGCCTCTATTTTATGCATTTTCCATTATTTTCCTTCATTTTACTCCTCACATGCAACTTGTGACCTTTCATCTCCCTTTTATCCTAATTTCCTTTATTCTCATAAATAGATGTGCCAAAATGTCTTTTTGCCTTTCTAAAGCCTTAACCATTGCCTTTGCCAATTTCCTTAGCCACAAAAAACTGAATCAACACCCATTAGGATGTTTCCCCCACCATTTAGCTTGGAATATGTGTCCCATCGACCGTGGCCTTATATATTTTTTACATGGAATTTTCACTAGGCCTGTTACAATTAACATAACTATAATTAGATCCAGGTTCAATCAAAATAGAAACAACTTGATCACAAATCTTACCATCCATCTCGATAATAGAAGCATGGTGATCTGCCTGCTTGTTCTCCAATGCTACATAGATCTGTGGAATACTCTGTTCAACATCTCCCATTGTTTGTGCCTCCTGAGCACTGTAGATTTGCGGTCTACCACCTTGATGTTGTAGACAATATCTCCTGCAGTGCTCTCCTCCACAAGTCCAACACTACAAAGGCTTCCAACCATCACCCTTGTTCTACTCCTCAAATTGAAATCCCTGTCCTCTATCCGATGCATTGAACTTCTTTTGCGGAGTTGCATTCTCTTAGCTTGACGTTTTGTTCTCTTCTTGTCCCATTTTCCTTTATTCTTTGCATTACCTTTCCAATAAGGCATAGTCTCAGATATGCGCTTTGATTGCTCAAAACAATGTTTTAGCTTCCAAATGGCCTCCTCCAATGATCTAGGTTGATCAAACTCAATCCTATACTTGAATGTTATTGGAAACCCATTAATGAATCTTTGAACCAAGTTCTCCTCCTCGAGGTAAGACACATATCTCAATAAATCCAAGAATCCACTAGTGTGCTCCTCATCAATCATAGATCTCATCTTCAGCTCATAGAATTATTTTGCCCTGTCATCATAGTATCTCTCTGATAGATATTTCTTCCTGAATAGTTTCTTGAACTCATTCCAAGTCAACTCCTCTTCATAAATACCTCTGACATTCTTTACATCTTTCCACCATATATCTACTTTACCTTTAAGACTGAATGTATATATTCTAGTCTTCATGTTCTTTGAATAATTGTGCAATCTGAAGAACTTATTCATACCAAGCAACCACACTTCTGAATCTTATGACTTATTCATATCCCCATCGAATGTATGTGGCTTTGATTTCTTGAACTCATTGAAAAAATATCCCATGTTACTCCTCCTGTAAGGATGATAAAAATGATGACCATGATACCTATATGAACTAGAACTAGAGTAAAGCCCATATCCACTGCCTCATCTATCGAATATATCCAAGAATCTTCCATCTCTAACTGTGTCATCTCTATCCAACTTGTGCCCACATGTGACAAACTACAGTATGCTCCATTAGGCTTATCCTTTTGTCCATGACTGATTCTAAGCAGTCCTTGTTTCTGCAAGTCTGTTAAGCTCTGAAGAATTACCACATTGACCACTGCTTGTTTCTCTTGTGCCCTAACAAGTCTCTCTCATGATTGAATGATTCAGTAATTATCTTCTTTGCAACTACTTATTTCTACCTTCAAACTTCTCAGAGTGTTTGTGATGCCAGGAGAATACCCCTCACCATGTTTCTCATATGATCTATAGGGAGAATCTCATGAGCTGTAGTCTACCAACGTACCTCAACTTAGTTCAGGGGAGGATATCTCGTCTGCAAGATCAACCAAATTATAACAATACATATATAAACATAATCATATCAACATTTAATCATCATTTCAACCATTATTCAGTCATCAATGCATGACCATACCAACCAGATAGCACGACCTCATGCATGACAACTACAACCATGTCAATGTATGTACGACAATATATAAGCATTGACATGCATGACCAATGCACAACCAACATACACTCATGACAACCACATCCAACAACGACACCATTACCTTTTCACATGACGACACCACTACAATTATGACCAATGTAATGCATATGCAACAAGCACATCGACCACAAACATAAGGAACACATATTTAATCGACATGTATGCGCGACCAACACACACTGCCCATCTAGTCTAAGGGGTGAACCATGATCTGTTACCACTTTGTAGCACCCTCCTTCCACATTTACCCAAGTTAACTGGTCCGTTGGGGTAAACATGTGACAAGGGGCTACTATAACCTGATTCGACTCCCCATGTATAGTTAAGGAAGTGGAACCAACAAAACACAACCAAACTGACCTTCTACACATGTTATAAAACCTTCAGGAGCCAACCAACCCTTCTAGGTGACAAACCCCTTAGGTAAATTGACATTTTACTGACTTAGAGTCTCAGTCGCTCCCATGAAATGGGCATGCATGTGAATGACACCCTCCAGTCACTCCCACAACAAGGGAATGTCAGCGACTAGGGGATTTTTCTGCTAGTTATGAGCCAACGACCCCAGATTCTATGCCACTTTTGCAGGGCTAGGTCTCAGGCCACTGCCCATAACTTCACAAAAGTTCCAGAGATGAAAAATACCATTGAAACAATGATACTGATGAAAATACTTAAACAAGTACTTGATATGACCCGTACTGGCCATGACAAGCATTTCGTCAAACATGTCACAGATATGCAATTTATAGTTTATTTCAACAAATCTGAGCATAGGGTCTCTTACTTATCTCATAATCGTAAGGAAGCATTGATGCCTTATCACAATAACTACATTATCATATATTAGGTCATGTATTCATTTGCAAATCAAAACATGATGGGAGCCATACATCAAGTTTGTCATAAAATATGCTCATGATCTGAACTTAAACAAGAACATAATAACTTACCGATATAATCATAAACATAGAGATGCAGTAGAAAAACACTTCATTTCATTAATAGAAAAGCACTGAACTATGCTTACAAACATAATGGAAAGAAGATAGCTTGGGCGTAGGTAGCTTATCTCTGAGAAGTGATGTGGCAGCTAAATGCCTCTAAATTGTGTTACAATGAGGCTCAAGGGCCTATTTATTATTGGAAAACATGAGAAAACCCTAAATAACCAAAACTCAAACCCTAGGAGATGTAACACCAAGAGTTTGTGGGCCTTGTTTGGGTTAGTTGGGCAGCCAACTTCCCGAGGTCGTAACTTGGTCATATTATCTCTGTTTGGCGTGTAAGATACCTTTTTGGAAAGGTCTCTCTGAGTACTACAAGTTTTGCTGCAAGCTCTTGCCCTCTATTTCAAGCTCGCTGTGGTCCCCAAAAAAGCGTCGTTTAGGGGGTCAAAACTGCTCCAGAAGTTCAGGACTCGAAAAGCCGCTAATAATAATAAATGCTGAAATGAACAAGGAAACAAATGAAATTGATTGGGGGGTCTAGGTGGAATAGGTGGGTGACCACCAATATCCACCTGGATCATTTCTCCCCCCTTAGGAAGCAATGGTACCCATTGTGTGCAGAGCCTCCATGAGGTGAGGAAATTTCTGTTGAAGCTAGTCCCTGGTGAGCAACTTGCCATGGTGAAGGAGTTGGCCTGCTTTGACAACTCGATATAGCTGCATCCTCTCTTAGCGAGTGTTTTTGATTTGTGTGTCCATGATCTAATCAGTTGTGGCCTATTCCATGCAGTCTAGGTTGAGCTCTGTTTGTGTGAGTTGTTTTGCAATGTCAGATGTGTCCAACAATGGTGGAAAGTATGGCTAAAGGCGATTGACATTGAACACTGGTTGTAGACCAAGGAACAGTGGGTACTGAGCTCAAAGGCATTATCACCAATGACCTTGATGATGGTGTATGGCCCATATCGGAGAGGGCAAAGCTTGTGGTGGGGTCCAACAAGGCGCTCCTTTTGCAAATGTAGCCACTTTGTCGCCCACCTGAAACTTGTGCGACACTCGATGTTGATCATGGCGCTTCTTGTACTTAGCATTTGCTCTGTCCAATATATCATGGACCTGCTGTGGATGTGTTAAATGCGCTCAATGAAGTTGTTAGCCCTTTCAACTTTGGAATGAATGTGAGATGAATCTACTTGAGTGGCTACAAATGGTATGGCCACATCAATGGGGCACAATGGCTGAAATCCTAGCCCTACCTAAAAGGGAATGTGGCCTTTTGAGCCGTGGAGAGATTTGTTGTAGCTGTGTTGGATAGAGGGTATACTTTCATCCCTTGTGTGTGGAAGCTTCAAGTTGTACATGCGCAGAATGTGTACGATCATCCTGTTGACAACCTCTGTTTGGCCATCAATTTGGGAATGGAAAGTCATGGACTTAGTAAGTTTTGTATCCAATATCGACCAGAGACTTGAACAAAATTCACTCAGGAATGTGTTGTCCTGATCTGAGACAATGGACTGTGGGATCCCAAAGTGTACCCATACTCGCTCAAAGAAGAGATTAGCAGTGGCCTCTACTGTGATACTCTTATTGCAAGCTTCCATGATGGCCATCTTAGAGAATCTATTGATGATCACGAAAATTTAATCTTTTCCATGTTTAGTAGAAGGAAGGCCCAACATGTAATCCATGGAGACAGATTTCCAAGGTCAGGTAGGAGTAGGTAGAGGAGTATATAGACCTTGCTTCTTGATGGTTGGTTTGGCAATGGCATAGGTAGTGCAAGATATAATGTACTTCCCAACATCCCAACGAAGTTTCGGCCAATCAAAATACTTCTACAATACCGCAATTATTTTCTCTACTCTGAAATGTCCAACAAATTGACTGTAGTGCATATCCCAAATCATCTTGGCATGCTCACTTGAAGGAACACAGATGTGTTCCAGGTGGCATAACAGTGCATCCTTAAGGTGAAAATTTGGAACTTTCTTCCCTTTGAGGAGTGTCTGGTATATGCTACCGAATTCTAGATTGCTCTTGTAAAGATGCGGCCACCTCGATGTCTCGTACGAACAGGAGTCGAGTAAAGTGATCAGCGCCATGACCGGTGGTCGGCTAAGGCAATCAACGACATTATTGATGTTTCACTTCTTATACTTAATGTTCAAATGGAACTATTGCAAATAGGTGGACCATTTCTGATGGTGATCGTTCTGCAACTTCCCTTGTCTTTGTATGAACTGTAGAGGTCGATGGTCTATGTGGATGATCGTTTCCTTCCCCATAATGTAATGCTTCATTAACGGTAAGCCTACATAATGGAATACATTTCTTTATCGTAAGTGGGGTAATTTCGAACTGTGTCTGAAAGTGTCTCACTCTGGTAAGCCACTGAATGCCCATTCTGAGTAAGAATCGCACCAATAGCATAGTCAAAGGCATCTCTCTCAATCTCAAATGGTTGTTGGAGGTATGGTAATGTGAGAACTGGTGCAGAACATAGGCGATTCTTCAAATCAGAGAATGCTTGTTGTTGGGTTTCCAACCAAACAAACTTTGCTTTCACTTCGTCCTTGGTGATTTGACTTAAAGGCCAAGTGATATGAGAGAACCCCAACACAAATCTACGGTAGAAATTGGTAAGACCCAAAACATTGTGGAGCTATGTTAGAGCGGTTGGGGTTGGCCAATCCTGAATGAATTGTATCTTGGATGGGTCCACATGTACACCCTGCTCATCAATGATGTACCCTAGATATTGAACCCGGGTGAGGCCAAAGGTGCATTTCTCCAAGTTAGCACACAACTTGTGTTGGTGTAGGGTTTGAAGGATCTGTCTAATATGGTGGAGGTGCTCTTCCCAACTCTGGATGAGGATCAAGATGTCATCTAAATACACCACCATGAATGCATTAGTGAAGGGTCGCAAGATGTCTTCCATCAATCTCATGAAGGTTGCAGGGGCGTTCACCAACTCGAACAACATGACCAACCATTCGAAAAGGCCCTCCTTGGATTTGAAGGAAGTCTTCCACACATCGGAGGGTTTGATAGACACTTGGTGATAAAATGACTTCAAGTCAATCTTGCTAAAATATTTCACCCCCTTGAGCTGGTCCAGAAGGTCATCAATCCACGGGATTGGGTACCTATTCCGGACAGTGACCTTGTCCAATGCCTAGTAGTCAATACAGAGCCTCGAGGTTCCATCCTTCTTCTGTATCAATACAATCAGGGTCCCACAAGGTGATGAGGTTGGCCTGATGTGCCCTTTTTGCAATAGCTCTTGAATCTGGCTCTTCATCTCATCATTGTCCAGAACGAAGCATCGGTCCATTGGGCAGCGGTGCACCCAGGGTCAGATCGATGGAGTGTTTGACTTGATAGTGTAGAGGTACCCTGTGGGTGAGGCAAAAATATCCCTGTACTCCTCCACTACCTTGTCCATCTATTGATGCTGTGTGGACGAGCCTTGCTTGGAAGTCATGGCCACAACCATCTTCTTTCCCTGGGGGCGAATCATAAGGAAAACAAATTTCCTGGTCTGAGAAATGATCTTACTACATGTCTTTGTAGTGATCAAAGAGATGGCTTTAGGCAGGGCTACCTCTGGTATCATGTACAACTTATTAGCCAAAGTAATAATCATAGAGCGAGGTCTAGACTCATATACATGATGTCACTTCGACAAGTATGGTTGTCCTAACAATACATCACAAAATTCAAGAGGAGCAACATCACACATTACCTCATCTGTGAAGGGCTTGATGTGTAAGGAACGCAACACTACTGTCTGACACAAAGATCTCGTCCTTGGTGAAGCCACCTGATGGTGTAGGACTGTGGATGTGCTATAGTCCTTAGGCCTAGCGTTTTCATGACCTCTACTGAAATGAGGTTCTTTTGGCTCCCATTTCCAACAATGAATTGCAACGAAGAACCCTTCACCCACATCTGTGAGTGGAAGAGGCGTTCCCCCACCTCTAGATCTTCAGGTTCAATCTTCTAGGTCTTGGTGGTGGCTACAGTGGCATTGGGATTTGAATCAATGATATGCTTCCATTTTTCAGTTCCCTTATTAGGTTCTGATTCAGAGTCAGAACCTATGTTTGATTCAGAAGCCTTCAGCTCTGCCACCAGTGACTGCTTGTTCCGACACTCACTTGTATTGTGAGTGGAGCTCTTATGGAACTCACACCATTTTCTCGTGTCCTTCTTTGTCTTCAGGTGTTGTTCTTTTCTTGCGGCTTTAGTAGGATATCTTGCATACTATCGTCTTGGTTTGGTCCTTGATTCTGTGGTTTGGGGGCGCCTTTTCCTTGCTTTGGATTCACAGATCCAAAGTCCCACTTCTTCTGTTTAAACTTCTGCTCAATCTTGACAGTGTACCAATACTCTGTGCCAAGTGAGGAAATGTCCAAGAACTCCATCTTGTCCTTGATGTTCTTATGTAGACAGACGCGGTACTTGAGCACCAAATGCCACTCAGTATCCTTGATACCAACTTTGTGCGAAGGGTATGGAAACTATTTGCGAACTCTGGCACATCTTGGTCCCTTCCCTATCGTAGCATGTTCCACTTTATGTATTTGTCTTCATAGCCCCCGACAGGGTAATATTGTTCCTTGATGGCATCTCAGAAAGAATTCCAAGTGGGTGTGCTTGAAAACAACGAGGGTTCACTCTCGTCCTTTTGTTCACAGCAGGTTTCCCACCAATTCTTGACATGTGGGGCGGCTTTAAGAAATGGAAAAGTAATATTTTCCCGATTGGAAAAGTCATGAATTGAAAAATATCCTTCCAATAGATTTAACCATTTATCTAAGATGCTTACATCTATTAGGCCTTCAAATATGGGAATATAGAAGTTAACGTGTACCTTAAAAGGAGTTGCGCCTCCAGAGTGGTTGTTGGATGAAGAGGCATTGCCTGTGGGTAGTCCTCGAAGGGTCTGGGCAAAGTTATCCATCACAACATCCCTCTGTCGCTCGAGGGCTTCCTTGAGCAACATTTTGAAAGGATGTCTTGCCCCCTCATATTTATTTTCTTCCGCTATGGGAGGTCGTCGAGTTTTGTGAGGCTGAACTTGCAATGGTTCAACGAGATCAAGCCCTAACTCCTTATACCCTGACTTCGTTGAGGACATGCAAAGAAAAATAGAGAAAGAGTAGATCACTCTGATACCACTAAACCAAACTTAAATAAGAATGCAATAACTTATAGATATAATCATAAACACAGAGATGAAAGATAAAAACATTTCATTTCATTAATATAAAAATATTGAACTATGCTTACAAATAGAATGGAAATGAGATAGCTCGGGCGATGGTAGCTTATCTCTAAGAAGAGATGTGGCAGATACATGCCTCTGAGCTATGTTACAATGAGGCTCAAGGGTCTATTTATTATTGGAAAACATGAGAAAACCCTAAACAACCAAAACCTTAACCCTAAGAGATGTAACACCAAGAGTTTGCGGGCCCCGTTGGGGTTAATTGGGCAACCAACTTCCTGGGGTCGTAACTTGGTCATATATCTTCGTTTGGCGTGTAAGATACCTTTTTGGAAAGGTCTCTCTAAGTACTACAGATTTCACTATAGTCCCCCTGCAGACAACCATGGGCCTCCAGCGGACCCCAAAAAAACGTCGTTTAGGGGGTCAAAATTGCTCTAGAAGTTCAGGACCCAAAAAGCTACTAAAAATAGTAAATGTTGAAATGAATAAGGAAACGTATGAAACTGATTGGGGGGTCTAGGTGGAATAGGTGAATGGCCACCAATATCCATCTGGATCATTCCTTCCCCCTTAGGAAGCAATGGTCCCCATTGTATGCAGAGCCTCCATGAGGTGAGGAAATTTTTGTTGAAGCTGGTCCCAGGTGAACCACTTGCCCTGGTGAAGGAGTTGGCCTACTTTGACAACTCGATATAGTTGTATCCTCTATTGGCGAGTGTTCTTGATCTACATGTCCATGATTTAATCATTTGTGGCCTGTTCCATGCAATCTGGGTTGAGCTCTGTTGGTGTGAGTTGTTCTGCAATGTCAGATGTGTCCAACAATGGTGGAAAGTATGGCCGACGGCGATCTACATTGAACAATGGGTGCAAACCAAGGAATGGTGGGATGCTGAGCTCGAAGGCATTGTCACCGACGACCTTGATGATGGTGTATGGCCCATATCGGTGCAGGCGAAGCTTGTGGTGGGGTCTAGCAAGGCGCTCCTTCTACAAATGTAGCCAAACTTTGTCGCCCACCTGGAACTTATGCGAAACTCGACCCTAATCATGGCGTTGCTTGTACTTAGAATTGGATTTGTCCAATATATCATGGACCTGTTGGTGGATGTGTTGAATGCACTCAATGAAGTTGTTAGCACTTTTAGCTTCAGACTGAATGTGAGCCAAATCTACTTAAGTGGATGCAAATGGTATGGCCACATAATTGGGGCATAATGGTTGAAATCACATCCCTACCTGAAAGGGGTTGTGGCCATTGAGTCATGGAGAGATCTATTGTAGCTGTGTTGGACATAGGGGAAAATTTGATCCCACATGTGTGGATGCTTTGATTTGTACATGTGTAGAATGTGTACGATCATCTTGTTGACAACCTCTTTTTGGCCATCAGTTTGGGGATGGAAAATCATGGATTTAGTAAGTTTTGTATCTAGCATCAACTAGAGACTTGACCAACATGCACTTAGGAATTTGTTTCCCTGATCTAAGACAATGGATTGTGGGATCCCAAAGTGTACTCATACTCTCCCAAAGAAGAGCTTAGCAGTGGCCTCTGATGTGATACTCTTCTTGCAGGCTGCCTTAATGGTCATCTTAGAGAATCTGTCGAGAACCATGAAAATGCAATCGTTGCCATGCTTAGTAGAAGGAAGGCCCGACATGTAATCCATGGAGACAGATTTCCAAGTTCGGCAAGGCGTCGGGAGATGATTATACATGCCTTGCTTCTTGATGGTTGGTTTGGAAATGACGTAGGCGGTGTAGTATCTAATGTACTTCCCAACATCCTGATGAAGTTTCAACCAATAAAAATACTTCTGCAATACCACCACTATTTTATCTACTCCGAAATGTCCAGTGACCCGACTATAGTGCACCTCCAAAACCATCTTGGCACGCTCACTTGAAGGAAGAAAAATGTGTCTCAAGTGGAATAACAGTGCATCTTGAACCACCTCAATGTCTCGTACCCACAGGAGTCGAGCACAGTGATCAGGGTCATTACTGATGATTGGCTGAGGCAATCAACAACATTATTGGTGATTCCCTTCTTATACTTAACTCAAATGGAACTGTTGCAAATAGGTGGACCATTTCTGATGGTGATCATTCTGCAACTTCCCTTGTGTTTGTATGAATTGTAGAGGTTGGTGGTCTGTGTGGATGACTGTTTCCTCCAGCCCAACACCAAGTTTAATGGGTACCCTCTCATCCTAGGGAGACCTTTGTTGGGAATTTATAATGCTTACATTAATTACAGGGATGGGAACATGACCATTAAGAATGGGAATCTCTCAAAGAAACTTGTATTATATTCCCCTACTAAGCCCTTTGTTGAGCATGCTACCCTTGTGGGTAGAGGAAGAGGAAGAAGAAGACCTTTATTAGTCATACCTCTACCAAATTTGTACATTAGACACTATTATAGGGAGTAGGCAACTATATGAGGATGACCTTATTGATCACGTCTTGCAGAATCAACTTTCCACTGCCATTCCAATTGATGAGTTAGTGGAAGAATCATTAGAGAAACCCAAGGATAATCCATGGGCTGAACCGTGCTCTACTGAATCCAACCTAGATCATGCCAAGATTGTGGAAATCAACCCATCCAAAACTCTAAAAATCAACCCTTCCCTCTTAGTCGAGCAAGAACAACAACTATGCACTGTGCTGAGGCAACATCTTGATGCCTTTGCTTGGGACTATAAGGAAACGAAAGGGGTGCATCCTCAGTTTGTACTCATCATATCTACCTTAAGGAGGAATGAAAAATTGTACACCAGCCCCATAGGAGGATGAGTCCTACCCTTAAAGATATTGTAAAAGAGGAATTGCAAAGGTTGTTGGATGCAAGGTTCACTTATCCCATTTAAGATAGTGAGTGTGTGTCTCCTCTTATCTTATTACCCAAGAAAATGGGAAATGAAGGATTTGTGTTGACTATATGGAACTCAACAAAGATACCAAGAAGGAACATTTCCTTTGCCTTTCATTGATCAAGTCCTAGATGGCCTTCCAAGAAATAAATCATTTTCATTCCTAGATGGATTTAGTGGATACAATCAATTCCATATTAGTCCTGAGGATCAAGACAAGACCACCTTTACATGCCCATGGAGGAATTTTTCCTATAGAGTCCGCCCATTTGGTTTGTGCAATGCTCCTGCTATCTTCCAGAGGGAAGTCTTGAGTATTTTTTGTTGATATCGTACATGAAACTATGGAAATCTACATGGATGATTTCACCCCTTATGGAAATTATTTCCAGTAAGCTCTTTCCAATTTGTCTAAGGTCTTAAACAAGTGCATGGAAATTAATCTTTCACCGAGCCTCGAAAAGTGTGAAATCTTAATGAACACGGGGGTTTTCCTAGGTTGCTTCCTTTCTAAGGTAGGGATCCAAGTTGAGCCCAATAAGGTTTCCATTATCAAAAGGGTCCCTATCCCTCAAAATCAAAGGGATGTCCAAAGTTTTCTTGGGCTAGCTGGGTATTATAGAAGGTTCATTAAGGACGTTAGAAAGTTGGCTTCACCTCTATTTGTATTGTTGGCTAAAGACGCATACTTTTATTGGACAAATAAATGTTAAGAGGCATTTGAAGAACTGAAAGAGAAGTTGATCACTGCACCAATCCTTAGAGGGCCCAAATTGACATTTCCTTTCCACATCCACACAAATGCACTAAACAAAGCTATAGGAGCATCCCTAGAACAAGTGGAAGACAAATTGCCCAATGCCATATATTTTATCAATAAGAACCTCTCCAAATATGAACTTAATTATACAATTACTAAAAAAGAAGTCTTAATTGTGGTGCACTCTTTGAATAAGTTTAGGAATTATATCAATGGGTACCAAGTCTTTGTTCATACTGATCATGCAACCATTCAATATTTAGTGAATAAACCTAATGTCAATGCTAGAATCATTAGATGGCTATTATTATTGCAGCAATTTGATCTAATCATTGTCGACAAACTAGAGAAAGAAAGTATTTTCGTAGATTTTTTTTCTAGACAGCCATTGCTTGTAGGAAATGAGGATATGGTGGATGATCAACTTCTGAATGAGCACCTTTTTTCTATCTCGGTGTTGTCTCATTGGTTTGCTGGTTGCTGGGAGGTTCCCTCCTAATCTATCCTCCAAGGAGAAGAGCAAAATTATCAGTAAGAGTGCCCCTTTCACCGGGACTGGGGGAAATCTCTTCAAATTGGGGCCAAACAAGATTTTGAGGAGACGTGAGAGACAGAAGGAGTTCTTTGACATCCTCTCAGCATGCCATGATGGACCTCGTGGGGGCCATTTTTCTGCTAGGGCGACAACCTTCAAAATTCTACAAGTTAGATACTACTAACGTACTCTACATCAAGATGTAAAAAGTTAGGTTGCTAGATGTGATGAGTGCCAAAGGATGGGAAAACCTATACCCAAGGATGAAATTCCCTTGCAACCTCAAGTGATGTTGGAGCCATTTGATAAATGGGGCATTGATTTCATTGGGCACATTGATCCCCCATATGGGCAAGGGAGATATATCATTGTGTGCATTGATTACTTGATAAAGTGGGTTGAAGCAAAGGTAGTGAAGGCAACAACCAAGAAAAAAATGGTTGAATTTCTAAGAGAGAACATCTTCTACAAGTTTGGATTTCCAAGGGATTTGGTCACTGATGAAGGAGTGTAGTTTACCTCAAATTTGATTGAAGGCATCATGGAGCAACATCACATCAAACACAGGACATCCACTACCTATAACCCTCAAGCAAATGGGAAAATGGAGGTCACAAATAGAGCCTTGGAGAAAAATTTAAACAAGGATGTCAGCAACAACAGGAGAGATTGGGTTGATTGATTTGTAGAGGCCACTTGGCCCTATAATACCACTTGGAAAACCACCACTAAATTCACTCCTTTTGAGTTGGTTTATGGCAAGAAGGCCTTGTTCTCCATCAAGTTTGAATACAACACCTTGAGGATGGAAGCACAACTGGATTTAAACATCACTACAACTCAGCAAAAAATGCTTCTCGAGCTTAATGGTTTGGATGAGTTCATATTGGAGGCTCTCATGCACACTAAGGTAATCCAACTACAAAGGAAGGTTTAGCATGATAAAAACATTAGGGAAAGAGACTCCCAAGAGGGTGATTTGGCCCTTCTGTATGATTCCAGGTTCAAGGATTTCAAAGGGAAATTGATGACAAGGTGGTTAGGCCCCTATCTAGTGGAAAAATGATATGGGAATGGATCTATCCAAATAAGAACAATTTATGAGGAAGGAATTCCATTGCTTGTTAATGGTTATCCGTTAAAGTTGTATAAGAAACCTATGTCAAAGGAGGAGTTCACCAACTTGATAAGCAAGGAGATGAATGTAACTAGTGGCCTCACAACTCTCCATTCATCCAGCCTATGATCAATAAAAGAAAAGTAGAAAAAGGGAAAATAAAAAGGGCCTAGGTGAAAACCTCTCTGAGGCACCTGAGGCCAACTCTAGGACTGAAAACTTCTATGAGGCAACCCAAAAGCACAAAAAAAAACAGAAAAGGGAGGAAAAAAAATATGAAAATATCCCTAAGTGAAAACCTCCTTTGAGGCACCCAGGGCAGGCCTGTAGATTGAAAACCTCTTTGGAGGCAGCGTACAGGTCTCAAAAAAGAGAAAAAAAAACTAAAAAAGGAAGAAAAAACAACACATAAGCAAGGGAGCCCTTAGATTACTTCTGTTAACATGTTTTTGCAGGGTTCCAGTCATATTCAAAGGGAGAAACCTCCATATTCCACTTCTCCACCTCCCAAGTTGGTTATTTTCATGTCCTTCATCAGTCCATCCATCTCCCAAGGTTCCTTCATCATCAGGCAATCGATCTCATTCGATTCTGCCTCAGTTACGAAGTGCTACAGTATTTCCCTGAACTGCTACAAGAATGACCATAATTTCTAGAAGATTATGATCGACATAGAGAGGGGTCAGTTTGATGTTTTCATTATAGGAATGAAAAAATAAGTCCACCACACCTCCATCATCCCTCCTCCACTCCATTTATCCATTTTTCCATCCAAAAATTCATCTATGTTCATGAAAAAATCCATTTGTACCCATTCTTCCATAATTTTTACCACCACCAAAGTTTCTAGTCCCTGTACATCAACTCACCATGAATTATCAGATCCTTTGAATGCATTTCATGAAGGATATTGTGATTTTGGAGGGGTTTGTGTGACTGCTATAGGAAAGGAACAAATCTTGTAGCAACCTGCACAAACCCTATAGAACCATAGTTGAAGACACTTGACAACACTAGTGTGAAGTCTTAGCCAGGATGAAGCATTAAAGTACCATCCTTGTGATATTGAGAAGCCACACAACTCTTGAGGAACTACTATAGGGTCATTGCTTGTCTCTAAAAATAGTAGATCGACCCATCACTTGAAGAACCGACATCACCAGACAAGCACCTATTAGATAATATCTACAAAAATATTTTGTTCATAGGAAGGACCGATGCATGAGACAACCAACATGAAAGATGGCACCTCGAGAGACTAGCACATTAATCATTATATTGAAGTAACATCCAAGCATTGAAGCAACAAGAAGCAATAAAGTAGGCCTATCTATGACTCTCCTCACCTCTTCCTTTAAGTGCATGGTAGCTTGAAAATGTTGTTAATGAATGAGGAATGAGTTTTATAGGTTGGAGGTGGCTATTAAAATAAGCTACCCATGAGTAGTTAAAGTGAAATTAACTCACTAATCCATGCAATGTGGGAAAAGTTAAAAATGAGAGGGTGATAATTACGAGGAGTGGAGGCAATGGTCCAAAAGAAGAAATATGTAGATGGTAGGTGGGGACCATCTCCCAAAGCACATTGAGCCCACTAACACAAGAAGAAATAAAGAGTTTACCTCTGTGTCCTCTTTCCAATGCCACCAGTCTGACCCCAATTGGATTCTCCAATGAAGAGTTATGCCAAATCTCCCACAATGACCTGATTATAGACCTTTCCAGAAGAGCGAACTTGTATGAAATGCCAAGTGTCACTATTTGGACCTTTGGCTCTGAAAAATATCTAGAAGAAACTACAGTCCATCCTCTTTCTGTACCTTTTTGCGAAATTTTAATCCGATGCTCAGAGAGAAAGTTATGACGATTTTCTGCAAGTCACCTGTTTGGAATGTAATTCAGCAGTCTGCAAAAAGACCAACTTCCTCAGATCATATGTCCGCAAATATAGCGTGAAACATTCTGAAATTCGGACCCGAGATTCAGTGCGATGTCTCTCAAATGGGTTTTGTTTTTAGCTTTTGAGACATCGCAGAAAAAAGTTATAGCGAAAATGCCACGATAACCTGTTTGGAGCAGCGAATCCCTAGAATCCAAAGCTCTGATACCAAATGTTATGAAACCAGCTCAAGAAAAGATAGAAAAGATAGATCAACGCCTTAGAATTCAGTCTCTTCGAGGGGAAAATCTCCTTTACATTACATAAGTGAACAATTCTTGGATGATACAAATGAAAAGACCTCCTTTCTATATATAGGAGTCTAAGGGTCATTATATAATCAAAGCCTACATAACAATAATAATGTAAGGGCACAATAATAACAATAGTGGGCTTCTATGGGGCACAATAGTAACAATATGGGCACTACATGGGTACATCAATATAATAAGGGGGTTGTACTAATAATAATAAGGGGTTACACTAGTAGTATAGGGGCCTAACAAACTATGTTTACAAACAGAATAGAAATAAGATAGCTTGGGCAATGGTAGCTTATCTCTAAGAAGAGATGTGGTGGCTACATGCCTCTGAACTATGTTACAATGAGGCTCAAGGACCTATTTATTATTGGAAAACATGAGAAAACCCTAAAGAACCAAAACCCTAACCCCAAGAGGTGTAACACCAAGAGTTTGTGGGTCCTGTTGGGGTTAGTTAGGTAGCCAACTTCCTGAGGTCGTAACTTGGTCATATTATCTCCGTTTGGCACGTACGCTACCTTGTTGGAAAGGTCTCTCTAAGTACTAAAGGTTTTATGAAGTCCCTTGCCAACAACCATGGGCCTGCTGCGAACCCCAAAAAAACATCGTTTAGGGGGTCAAAACTACTCCGGAAATTCAGGACCCAAAAAGCTACTAAAAATAGTAAATGCTAAAATGAACAAGGAAACAAATGAAACTAATTGGGGGGTTTGGGTGGAATAGGAGGGTGGCCACCAATATCCACCTGGATCAACTCATAACCAACATATAACCAACATAAATAACAAGGATATATTAGCCATAAAACCACATATAAACAAGTATATTTACCCATAAAATACAAGAGGATATAAGCTCTTATTAACATATGCAAAATGCAATGAGATCTGTGACTTCCACGTACCACCCGACCATAGATTGGCTAAACCAAATATTTCTTTCAACCAATCACCCTTGTTCCATATTCCAAGCATGAATTTGTGATTTCATGGATCAAATCAAACAAAACCAAACCACGACTTCGAGAGGCCAAACCAACTCAACCCTTAACCAATGATTCCACCTCACAGTTGGACATCACTAACCATCACCAGATTGGTCTCTACCCAAGTTTTCCAGGGCTCCAAAGCGTTTGTTCCAACTAGGGCTTCCAAGACTAGTAACTCAACCACAATTGTTGTTGGGCTTCCAGAGCGTTTGTCCAGCCAGGGCTTCTAGAGCGTTTGTCCAACCAAGGCTTCTAGGACTAGTAACTCAAACCAAGTTGTTATGGGGCTTCTAGAGTGTTTGTCCAACCAAGGCTTCCAGGAACTAATAACTCAACCTACAACCATAAGGAACATGAGAACTATCTAGAAAGCAAAAGGAAAGACACCCACAACACCATGACTATCCACGAAATGGAAAGGCTAGGAAAATCCATCGTCAATCCAGAAAATCCTCTATTCTAATGACATATCATAAACATGAAACCACATGCATGTGCCATGCATGAAAAAAATAGCAAAGAAATCATACATGCAACTCGGTACCTGCAAGTAAAACCCATTGTAGTTGTTGATCCCGATGTACTCTTGAACTTTCTTGCTCTTCCTTTGCCTTCTTGCTCCAAAACGTCAAGTATGCCACACTCCTCCAAGAGTGCTCTAAGAAAAATCTAAGTGTCCAAGAGTACGAGAGAGAGAGTAGAATAAAGAGCTCCAATTGAACTGACAAAAGTCTGAACTAAAAAAAACATGAACTGATCCTCAAAAGCCTTTTTATTAATGAGGCCTCTATTTTCTTCATTTTCCATTATTTTTCCTTCATTTTCCTCTTGACATGCAACCTGTGACCTTTCACCTTCCTTTTCTCCTAATTTCCATTTTTTTCATAAATAAAATTCCAATTAATACCTCATGCCTTTCCAAAAGCTTTTCCAATTTCCATAACCATTAATTAATCACAAGTGATCCCCATTAGTATGTTTTTGTCCAACATTCAACTTTGAATACGTGTCCCATGACCATGGTTATTATTTTTCCTTTATTAACTTTATTAATTGGATTTTTTGACCAGGGTTGTTACACTAACACCATCATAATGAAATAATCCATGTATCTAGGATGTTACTATCTCATGGAATCATGCTTCAGATACTCATGTAGATTGTAATCAATAATTTACACACATAAAACATGCACAATGTTGGTGACAAAATCATTTCATTGCAATAAGAAAAGAAGTCCATACTAGTTACTGCAAGAACATAACCATTACAACCACATGTTGTTCCAATACCTTTAAAATAGTGACAACAACACATTGGTCAATCATGTAGATAATGAATTCATAAACCATACCATAAATACCACCATTTCAGACCAACAATGTAAATACATACATCTCTCTCTCTCTCTCTCTCTCTCTCTCCTCTCTATATATTTATATAATTATATAGATATATATATATTTACTGTTTCATGACAACATGAGAAATACTTATCTCAAAAACTAATGGGAAACTCAGTATGGGACAATGACTATCCACCCAATCATACACAATTTCAGCCAAATCTAACTTGCAGTTGTTGCCCCCAAGCCGGATTCTAGAGGTTGAGGGATTTTTTTCTCGTGGATTAAATGCAACCTCCAGTTGAACCAAGGACTTTAAGACTCTAGATATTCTTTCACCTCCACCCACTAACTAAATTTCAGTCCACAAAGTGCACAGGGAGTCTAGAGACCAATTGTATCTACCCTTCAGAACTCAACATCGTGGTTACACCCAATTCAAGGATTCTAGAACTCGGAATCAAATCAAGCTACAACAAGGAAACATCCTTAAATCTTCTAGAAATATTCCACGAATAACTCCTCCACCCCAACCCTCAAGGATTTTATGATAAACACCATTTCCACCCTCTTGGACAAAGGGGACTCGAGAGGTAATTAATTCCTCACCTCGTGATTTATTCCTATTCCCTTACCAACCAAAACATTATTATTTTTGTTGCTCTGCAATTTCGTTCACCATTCAATTTTTCTTCCTCTAGTGTTAGCTGTTTTTTTTTTTTTGCCTTGCCTTGCCTCTTTTTTCCTCTACATTCCCTTCTCTCCCCTTCTCCTAATAAGTTTGAATTCCTATCCCCTGTGTTGTCTTTCTCCAATAGTTTGATTTTCCTTTTCCTCTCTTTCTTGTGCTACCCCAATAGTTCGAATGGGTTCTCTCTACTAATGCCACATTGTACCTCCTATCTCCTGATCTTTTCCTTGTTGTTTGGATTGTCTCCTCTAGACAGTAACTCCCGACAACAAATCTTGTTAGCCAATGAAAAATGTGTCACCTATCCAGGTGTTGCTGCAGTCAGTTCCCAACACATATTGCCATTTGGAAGTCTACCCATTCTTCATTTTAAATTTTCCTATACTTTAATATTATCTCCAACTAGCAATCACCCCAGTCCTCTAGAATGCGTGTCCCATTATGTAACACCCTCCTCCCACACCTACCCAAGAAATTGACCAGTCAGGGTAAACATGCGACAAGAGGCCACTATGATATTATTTGACCTCCTAAATCACGTTAAGGAAGTGGAACCAACGAAAATACACCATATAGACATTCAACATCAGCTACAAGACCCTCAGTAACTAATCCAATACTTCATACAACTTTCCCTTGGTTCCCACTGAAATTTTTGACAACTTAAGCCTCATTCGCTCTCATGATATAGGCATGACAATGTCCAAAAATCCAAAGGCTCTCACATGCTTGTCTTCTAGCGACTAGAGACTAAATAGGTCAGTGTTATGCCAACGAACTTGGGTTTTCAGCCATTTTTTCAGGCCCAGAGCCTAGGTCACTGCCCAGAATTGAACCATCTCTTCATAACAGTAAAACAACATGGAAATGACAATATGAAAGCAAATACTTGTTTAAGACCTTGACTCGACCCCTACTAGCCATGACAGACATTTCGTCAAACATATTGCGAATATGTAATCTACAAGTGTAAATAATAGTTTTGAGCATATGGGTCTCACACTTAGCCGAGAATTGTTAAGAACCATTGATTCCTCAATACATCGATTGCCATTCCATCCATTAGGTCATATATACATTGATCATTCAATTACATGTAAAAGCATGATGAAATCCATGCATGGATGCTGTCATAAAACACATACATAACCAACATAATAGCGACATAAATAATCATGAAAGTATAGCCATATAGACCACATATAATCCATCAAAATGCTCATAGAAATAGAAGGAGAAATAACTTTTCATTAATGATGTAAAATCCAAACTCGGGATGGGACTTCCACGTTCACCCTGACCGTATAAAGGCTGAGCTAAATATCTCTTCACCCACTCATCCCCGTACTATATTCCAAGCATGAATGTGGGATCTCATAAAACACATCAATCAAAACTCATCCAAGGCTTCTAAAGCCATCCACCTCAACCCATCAAATAGTGATTCCACCTCATGGTCAGACATCACAAAACCATCATCAGATTGGTCTCCGTCCAAGCCTTTTAGGTCTTCTAGAGTGTTTGTTCCAACCACGACTTCCAGGACTAGTAACTCAACCCACAGCTGCCACCAGGCTTCCAAAGCATTTGTCCAACTAAGGCTTTCAGGACTAGTAACTCAACCCACCAAGGGATTCCAGAGCATTTTCCCAACCAAGGCTTCCAGGACTAGTAACTCAACCCAAGCTATTACAGGGCTTCCAGATCGTTTGTCCAACCAGGGCTTCCAGGAACTCATAACTCAACCCAAGCTAAGGAAACATGAGAACCAATCAAAAATAAATAATGAAAGTAAACCCACAATCACCATGACTATCCAGGAAGTGGCAAGGCTAGGCAATCGACTATAAATCCTGGCAATCCTCCATGCTAATGACAAATCATGACCAAGAATCCACATGCATATGCCATGCATTTCAGAACTAGTGAGGATAACACACATGCTACTCGGTACCTACAAGCGAATCTGATGTAGCTGCTGATCCCGATTCTCTCTTGTGCTTTCCTGCTCTTCCTTTGCCTTCTTGCTCCAAAAATCCAAGTATGCCACACCCACCAAGGGTGCTCCAAGAAAAATTTAAGTATCTAAGAGTATGAGAGAGAAAGAGAATAATGAGAGATCTCCAAAACTGAACTGGCAAAGGGCTACCAACTGATCCTCTGAAGCCTATTTATGAATGAGGCCTCTATTTTCTTCATTTTCCATTATTTCCTTCAATTTCCTCCTCACATCCAACTTGTGACCTTTCGCCTCCCTTTTCTCCTAATTTCCATTATTTTCATAAATAAATGTGCAAATAATGTCATTTTTCCTTTCCAAAACCTTAGCCATTTCCTTTTCCAATTTCCTTAGCCATAAACAATCACAAGTGATTGCCATCACTAGGATTTTTCCCAACATTTAGCTTGGAATAAGTGTCCCATCATCCATGGTTATTATTTTTCCTTTATTTACTTTTAGTACATGGAATTTTCACGAGGGTTGTTACAGAACCCTCCCCCTTGGGGGAACACTGTCCTTGGTGTTCAACAACACCTATAACCACAAACTATTGTAAGCAAAATATACCACCAATGGAGCTCTATAACTTAGCTCAATGCAGTATTTACAATGATCAACCTATTGAGAAGCAAACCAACATGAAACATAACATCATCATGATATGACACCCATACCTCTTATTGGAGCTTTATAAAATAGCTCATGGTGCTATTTACATCCATATACCTATGTAAACAAACCATCATCATCAAAACATATACCAAAACATATACCACAAACCAAACCAAAACACAAAGCCAAAAAAGTTGGAAATAATTAATTCCTACTTGTCTATGGTTGTAATTCTCCATTTGAGGAGTTTGTTCCTATATAATAGGAATTTAGTTTATCCTAGTTTAGTGTGTGGTTGAGAGAATCTCTCAACCACACTAGTGTACGTCCAAGATAGAATTCCTATCTTGAGACTATTAATTGTATAAATATGTATGTAATTTCCCTCATTCAAATTAATAGAATATATTGTTGTGCTAATTTTATCTTGGTATCAGAGCCTGTGAGGGCCTGGCCCCTCCTGGGCTTGGCTCCTCCTGGGCTGAGGGAAAATAAAGAGTTTATTATATGTTGTTTGTCCATCAATTTTTTTTTTTTAAGAACGGCACCTTGCTGCAGATTATTCTCTGAGTTCTGGCTCCCTTCTTGCATGTGGAGTGTTGCTCGTTGGTCGATCGACAGTGCTGGAGATGGGGTATCGATCCCCATACCTCTCGATGAGATCCGCTCAACAAGGTGTGAGCGATTGCTGCGTTAGATATTGCTGTAAGGAATCAAGACCTGAGGCATGTAAGGAATCAACTTGAATTGTAGAGCATGGAAGTCATATTGTGGATCCCCAACGACATTTTCGGATCAGAGGGAGCTGTTTGGATCCGAGGCGGCGTGCCAGGAAGTAGAGAGATTTCATTTATGGAATTAGTCGCCTGTAGCCTGTTCTCTTATAGATGGAGTAATTGGTGATTGTTCCTACAGTTCAAATGGAAGTGAGAATACAGTGGATTGCTCTTCTTGTATTTCTTATATCATGGAAAAATGCAAACGACAGGAAGATTGTTATTTTCGAACATTATGAAATACCTGTTAGAGGGAATTTCTCTCTCCAATTCCCAAGATTTGCATCAAATTGTGGGAATGGGCCACAGTTGATAAGGCAAAAGGAACTTGCTGCGGAATTCGACGATGATCTTGCTAATTTTATCTTGGTATAGTCTTGAGTTTGTCCACCATCGATATAAGACAAAAGGGCATTGGTAACCAACGCTATGGTTGGCGCAGTGGCGGTGTGGTGGATTCGTACTGTGCAAGTTGCTAGAAAGCCAAGCGCTGGAGTAGCAGAGGTGGATACCGTGAGGCTGTAGCATATCAATGGCGTGCCTGCTTGTCCTCGGATCTGTGGAGGCAGGATCGGTGGTCGTCATTTGTTCTGGCATGGCCGAAAGTAATAATTATTCGAGGAAGAATGATCGGCGTGCAGAAGAAGATTATTCGTCGATGGAAGAAGCTTCGTCACTGGCGGTTGCAATGAGGGATTCATCAGCGCGCATGGATTCTTCTTTGTCTTCAGCGTATCTGGAATCGGCTTTGGCTTCGGCCAACAGAGAATCTTTGAGGATCCACAGACATCATTCTTCCAACTCGAACTCCACTCAACAAAAATCTTTTACTCCAAATGGATCGACATCTTTGAAAGATACAGTTGAACCCAAACAAAGCTTTTGGAGTGCTCTTGCAAAGAAAGCAAAGTCAGCTCTTCTGGAAGATGGCAATCCTATCCAATATCCCGAGTCACAAGTAAGAAATGGATCCCATGTAGAACAAGCATGTGCACATATTCAGGCTAGTATACCTGAGAGACAACGACAAATAGATGCTCCTACTTTTCAGAAAGGGATAAATGCAATTACTTCTTCCCTTACATTAATTGGTGGGGAGAGTATGACTAGTTTTGAGAATTAAATCGGCCGACGATGGAGAGACAATTGTGTCGCGCAGAGTGCTGCTTGTGCGTTGAGCTGCTGGAGTCTATATTACCCATCCAACTGGATCAAGGGCAAGTATGGTATCCAGGCAAGGCCCAAGGCGTGAGGTGATGATACCGCTCGCCTTTCTCGCCAATTGGATCGGGATGGCAGCCTATTGTTGCTTATGTGAACATAGGGTGCTACTACGTAATTGGGGTTCCATTTGGAGTGGTGTTTGGCATGGTGTTTAATTCTCTGATGATGCAATATATTGATTAACTGTCACGACAATAAAACGAGTTGTAATGTTGTAATTTAAGTGACATTAGCCTGACCAACTATTGTCACAATTTTGAATGTGTGTTGGAACTGGTCATTCCAACACTAAGCAAATTTGCAGGGAATGGTGAACACATGACAGTGAAAACGACATCAATTGAAGCTACATCAGAGATTGTAGGATGATCGAGATCCTGTTGCAGGTTGTTAGCAAGCATAAGGCAGAATGCTTGAAAATTGTTCTTGAAGGGAAAATTGTGTTCTCTTCGTGGGGCTGTGAGTGCCTATGTTCTAGTTTCTTTATCAGTGGACCTCTCACAGATGAGGTAAAGGAGCAGCGACAATGTTAAGGTGGACAGAAAAATAGATATTTGTTTGAGTTAGTGTGGTTTGTGGAATAGACTCCCTAGTATGTTGTAATAGTCATTGTATGTACTCAGAAACTCCAAATTTTGAAGTATGGAATGTAAGCCTTGTAAAGGAATTTGAAAGTTCGTGGTGATCTCAAAACCACTTTGTAATGGTTTGTGGTCAGCCTGAAACCATCTTTTTTCACTATAATGTGATGGTTGGTGGTGAGCCAGAAACCATCTATAGAGCCTTAGTGGCTACAGGAGTTGCCCGGTGGTGGCACGTGGAGATTTATGCTTGGTGGAAGTAGATCAGTGTTTTGCCCGGTGGTGGCATATTGAAGTTGGCGGATTTTCCCAATGGTGGTAAATCGGACTTGCCCGGTGGTGGAAGATTGCCTTTGTGGCTGTGTGTACACAGGAGCTTTGTGCTCGTAGGTGCAGGTGGACTCCAGTAACACCTGGCTCAGACTCAGATGATTTTTTCTGAGTAGAAGGGGATTTGGTGTATTTTTCGCGCTGACAGCAGCGCCAGGAAGGCCAACTGGCACGCCTGTTAGGCCATTAATCGTGCCAATGGGTGCGGGTTTATCGTTCAAGATCACGCCAATTCACCTTCAAGAGGCTCTGTGGGATCAAAGAAGTTGTGGATCTGTCCGAGGGCAGCAGATTGTGTTTTTGGAAGTTCTGTACATGCAATTTGCGTGATGGTGGTGGATTTGACTATCGTGACAAGTAGTCATTAAGGGGGGGAGTTGGAAATAATTAATTCCTACTTGTCTATGGTTGTAATTCTCCATTTGAGGAGTTTGTTCCTATATAATAGGAATTTAGTTTATCCTACTTTAGTGTGTGGTTGAGAGAATCTCTCAACCACACTAGTGTACGTCCAAGATAGAATTCCTATCTTGAGACTATTAATTGTATAAATATGTATGTAATTTCCCTCATTCAAAGTAATAGAATATATTGTTGTGCTAATTTTATCTAAAAATGCTTTGCCTTAATCGACAAATAAGGAAGGATACACAACTTGCATCTGATCTGCCATCTCCCATGTAGCTTCATCGGGCCCAAAGTGCTTCCACTGCACCTTAACTTGCTCCATTGCTCGGTTCTAGAGCATGAGCACCTTTTTCCACAATATACAGTGAGGCTCCTACTGGAATTCTCCATCTGGTTCCACCTGCAATACAGACCAATCAATCACATGATCAACATCTTTAATATACTTCTTAAGTAATGATAGATGGAAAACATCATGGAATTTCATTGTCGGAGGCAGTGGAAGTCGATAGGTTATTGGCCCAATCCTCTGAACGATACTGAAGGGTCCACAAAAATGTGGTGCCAGCTTGGCACATGATCCAATCCGCAAGGAGCTCTTCTTCAGTTTGATGTACAAGTACACTTATTCCCCAACCTGGAAATCCTTGAACAACCTGTTCTGATATGAATAGATTTTATGCCTATCACGTGTTGCCTTAGATTTTTCTTTATAACATGTATTTCCTATTCCATGTCTACCAACATATTTGGTCTAATCATTACCCTGTTAACTGAATCACTCCAATTTATAGGAGTGTTACAACTCCGTCCATACAATGCCTCAAAATGACTCATTCTCCAGGATTCCTGATACCCATTTTGTATGTGAACTCTACCAATGGAAGGTACTTTTCCCACTTTCGTTGCTGATTCATCACATACATCCTCAACACGTCCTCCAATATCCTGTTGACCCTCTACGTCTGTCCATTTGTCTGCAGATGATAAGCTGTACTAAAGGCCAACTCTGTTCCCAAACCTACAAATAAGTCCTTCCAAAACTTGGAAGTGCACTTCGCATCCCTGTCTGACACAATATTCTTCGGAACACCATGCATTCTAACCACATCTTGGATGAATACCTGTGCTACATCGCTAGCTAAAAATGTAGACTTCACCATATTGAAATGTGCAATCTTCGTCAACTTGTCCACAATAACCATGATGGAATCATGTTGTCTCACTGTCTTTGACAAACCTGTAATGAAGTCCATGGAAATGAATTCGCATTTCCACTTTGGGATTGTGATCAGCTATAGCAATCCATTGGGATGCTTACATTCTGCCTTCACATGTTGACAATCAAAACACCTAGCCACGAACTCTACTACATCCCTCTTCAAATTCTACCAATAGTAAAATCTCTTCACTGTTGTGAGTGTCTTCTAATAACGTGGGTGACCTGAATAAGGTTTCGCATGAAACTCCCTCAAGATCATCTTCTTGAGCTCAATGTTGTCCAACACATATATCCTATCTCTGAACCTGACTAATCCATATGATGTAAAGAAATAATCCACATCTTGTGCACCTGTACCACTACCTATACATGTACGAGTACCACAACTTGTATCTATACCATCACATGTACCTGTACCACTACCTGTACCAGTACTCTGCTATAACTTTTGCACAATATCCATATATGTAACATCATATTGACCTACCCGCAAGATCCTATCATGTAGTTCTTTCCCATAGGAGCTCATAACTGCTAAGTGATTTACTTATATCTGTCTGCTAATATCATCTGCCACTCTATTCTATTTACTTTTGATATACTTGATCTCAAAATCAAACTCACTGATCGTAGCCAACCACCGAGCCTGCCTACCATTCAGATTTGGTTGGTTAAATAAATATCAAAAACCACTGTGATCACTCATCAATGTGAACAACTTGCCCAGAATATAGTGTCTCCGCATCTTCAATGCATGTATAATGGTTTCCAACTCTAGATCACGTTTGGGATAGTTCTTCTTGTGCTCATTCAACTTCTGCGACTCATAGCATACCACCTATCCATCCTGCATAAGGACTCCACCAAGTCCTCTCTTGCAAGCATCTGTGCATACTACAAACTCTTTGTCTGGATCTACAATCTTTAGCACTGGTGCATATATCAACAAATGCTTGAGCTGCTCAAAACTAGCCTCACAATCCTCTGTCCATTCGAACTTCTTACCTTTCCTCTGCAATGATGTGATAGGATAAGCAAATTGTGGGAAGTTCTTGATGAACCTCCTATAGTAGCCTGCCAAATCCATGAAGGATCTCACCTCATCCAAATCCTTAGGAGCTACCCACTCCATGACGACTCTTATCTTTTCTGGACCTACTACAATGCCTTCCTCGGAGACAACATGCCCCAAGTAGTGTACCTCAATCTGAAAGAAACTACACTTGCTAAGCTTAGCATACAACTAATGCTCTCTCAACAACCTCAACACTGCTACTAGATGTTCGACATGCTCTTCCTCATTTTTAGAATATACCAGTATATCATCAATGATCACAATAACAAACTTATCCAAATATGGATGCAACACACTATTCACCAATCACATAAATGTAGATGGAGCATTAGTTAAGCCAAATGGAACTAAAACAAACTCATAATGCCCATACTTGGTCCTAAATGTAGCCTTGTAAATGTCCTCTTCTTTGATGTGTACTTGATGATATCCAGATCTCAAGTTGATCTTAGAGAAGACTGTTACTCCCTTCAGCTGATCGAAAAAGTCATCAATCCTTGACAACAAATACCTGTTCTTGATGGTTACTTTGTTCAAGTTCCTGTAGTCAATGCATAATCTGAGAGTACCATATTTCTTCTTTACAAACAATATCGATGCTCCGCAAGGTGATACACTTGGCCTAATGTACCCCTTGTCCAACATTTCCTTCAATTGTAACTTTAACTCAACCAACTCAGGTGTGCTCATCCTGTAAGGTGCTTTTGATGCTGGAGCTACCCCTGGCACTAACTCAATAGAAAATTCTACCTCCCTGTGAAGTGGAAACTCTATAATGTCCTCAGGAAATACATCCTTGAATTGTTGTATAACTAGGTACCTGCTCAACACATCCACATCTTCAACTTCCTTACCCTTATCACTAGAAATGTGCACTACAAATAGCTTACACCTTTTCGTGTGACTACACTTTGCTTGCATACATGTCACCATCCTAACTGATGTAGCTTTTTTCTTACCCTATAACACTCTTGGTTCTCCATTGTCATCAACACAATCAATGGCTTTGTCATAACAATGTACCTTGGTTCTATGAAGATACAACCAATCCATGCCCAACGACATACTGTATGATCCTAATAGTAATACATTCAAATGTTATGCAGTAGGCATACCATTCAAATCAAATGCACAATCTCTTAGCCAATGATGAACTCGCTTCTTCGTACCTGTAGCCAACTTCACTAACTAAGACTCTGCATGCAATTCCTTACTCAAACCACACTTATCCACCAAATCAGGACTAACATAGATATAATTAGATCCAACGTCAACCCAAATAGAAATAACTTGATCACATAGCTTACCGTCCATCTCAATGATAGATTTCTAATGATCCGCCTGTTTGTTATCCAATGCTACATAGATACGTGGAATACCCTATCAACATCTCCAATAGTCTGTGCCTCCTACGCACTATATATTTGAGATCCACCGCCCTAATTCTGCAGACAATCTCTGCTGCGATGATGCTTTCCACAAATGCAACACTCTATAGGCTTCCATCTTGTCTGCTTGTTCTATTCTCTTGATCAAAATCTTTGTCCTCTATCCAATGCATTGAACTTCTTAGGTGGTGAAACATTCTCCTTGTTACCTATATCCCGAGGCCTTGATTCTTTCTATCCCATTTTCCTTTGTTCTTTGCATTACCTCTCTAGTCTAGCTTAGTCTCAGTTCTGCGCTTCGATTGTTCATAACAATGGCTTAGCTTCCGAATGGCCTTCTCCAATGATCTAGGCTAATCAAACTCAATCCTTTCTTTAAATGCAATCGGTAACCCACTAATAAACCTATGAATCTTGGCCTTTTCTTCTGTGAGATAAGGCACATACCTCAACAACTCCAAGAATTTGCTAGTGTACTCATCATCTGTCATGGAACCCATATTTAGCTCATAAAATTCTTTCACCCTGTCATTAAAGTATCTCTTTGATAAATACTTCTTGAATAGCCGCTCAAACTCACTCCAAGTCAAATCCTCCTCATGAATGCATATGTGACATTCTTCACATCTTCCCACCAAATGTCTACTTTACCTTTGAGACTGAATGTAGCCACTCTAGCTTTCATGTTCTATGAATGGTCATGCAATATGAATAATTTCCTCATGCCAAGCAACCATGCATTTACATCTTGTGGTTTCTTCATCTCTTCGTCAAATTTTGGTGGTTTTCCTTTCTTCAACTCATCCGACAAATATCCCATATCACTCCTCCTGTAAGGATGATAATGATGACAATCATGATGCATATCTAAATCAGAACGAGAATAATACATGTGTTTATCCACTCTCCTATCCAGAGTGTCCAAAATTCTACCGTCTCTAATTGTGTCATCTCTATCTGACCTGTGACCACCATGCGACTGACTACTATATGCCCCATTAGTTCTATCCTCCCACTCATAGTTGATCTGTCATGGTCCCTATCGTTACAAATCTGAAAAACTATGAAGTATCACTGCATTTACCTCTGATTGTTTCTCTTGCGCCTGCATGATTTTGTCATTATCTACCTTACAACTCCTTATTTATTCCTTTAAGCTTCTTAGTGTAACTACCAAATCGAAAGAGTTCCCAACACCATACTACTCTTCGGATTCATAAGGAGAGTCTTTGTAGTCAACCATCTTTCTAGCCATTTGATATTTCTTCCTACAAGGTATATCATGTCAGCTAAACCAAATCACAATAAACCAACGTACCCTAGCATAGCTCGGGGAGGATATAAAATATATAACATAATCATGAAAATATATTGAAACTTTATACTTATTTTAGGGTTTCAAATACAAGCACTGTTATTGCATATGTCACTTTCTTTGTCAATACAACTTTTCACATTCTGCAATTAGACTAATATTTACATTCTTGCAAGTAGCATAGAATTTACATTCTGCAAGTAGACTAATATTTCCATTTCTGCAAGTAAGATATCCTTTAGATTCCTACAATTAGGGTTAGCATTTACATTTAGATAAGTAGCATCTTCATTCCTTTCACAAGTACAATAATATTTCCATTTCTACAATTAGAATAGAACTCTCTTTTTATGAAATTTCCTTCCATGAGTCAATTGATAGATTAATCCATGTATGCCTTGGTCTGGTCCATTGCTTGAAGGTGGCATGACTAGAATTTAACCTATCGTGCATACAACACTATCACCTCTTAATTTTGTACGAACCCCGGGTTGATAATTAAAGATGGTAGCCTTGGGAGTTGCAACACTCTTGTTGCAATATTGGGGCTCATCACTTTTTGGCACCATTGTCGGGGAGGTGTCCAAGTAGGTGTTGTTTTTACTTAGAAGTTGCCTTTCTTTCTCATCTTTTGTTTTGCATCAACATTTTTTTATTTGAGAAATATCCAAAAAAGGGGGAAATGTCAAGAAGACACAAATATTTCATTCCTCATATGAGTAGGGATAATCAAGGGAAATTCCTGCCAAAAACCCCCACCCCTTCAAGCAGTCAACCATCGCTCTTCTTTGGTGACTGTGAACTTCCCACTTTAACCACAGGGGAGTTAGAAAATCCTCTAAGTGAGCAATCTAAAATCTTTGAAGAACTCATAGGGGAGGAAGAACCTATATCACATATCCAAAACATGGTTGAGAATAGGCATACCAAGCTCTTCCCTATCCGAGAAACCAATTTGGAGGCAAGGATGAAGAATATAAACCCCACTGCCATTCCACACTTCCATGGCCTAGCCTCTGAGGGCCATGACACATTCATGTTCGAGTTTGCTATATTTTGTAGGACCTATGATTATATTTCTAATGAACAGAAGCTGAAGTTGTTTCCTTCCACCCTCAAGGATGCAACCACATGTTAATTTATGAGCCTACCTAAAGAAAAGATCACTACCCGGGCACAAATGTATCAAGTTGTTAATGAGAATCACAAGGATTATTGTAGGTATAAGGAGACAAAAGAGGAGATCTTTAGGATGAACCTAGGGCCAAATGAGTCCTTAGAAGACTATGAGGAAATGTTCCAACTTAACTATAGAATAGCTAACTATACCCTTTCCCCTGAATCACTCAAGCTTGTACTTCACTTAGGGATTAAGGAGGATGTAATGGTGACCTTCAATATGTTGTTTGGTGGATATATTTATTATTTGACCTATGGCGACATCAAGACAGTATTCAAGAATCATTTTAGGGCCTCAAGGAAGAGAGGTAGGTCTAGTCTAGGCCCGGTTAACTCTTCTGCTCCACCATGAAAATCAAACAAGAGATAGGGAGTATGATAGAAGACTTCAAGAGTGATATGTTGCACACTTTATCCTTACAAATGGATACTATGCAGACTAAGAGGAAGAAAGAGGAAGCAAAAAAGGCACTAGTTATCTTTTGCCCCAGATGCACTAAGAGGCACCCCAGAAATGAGTGTCCATTGAACACCATAGAGGTTTATTCTATTTGTTAGGAGAATCATGAAAAAGACAAATGTACCTCTCTTCCAGGCATAAGGTTGTATTCCAAGGGGCAGAGAATTACTTGGAGCAACTTTGTTTCATCAACCAAAGGGTGCCACAAGGCCCTTGTCCATACCAACAAGGTATGCAGGGTGCATAATATCCTTCTTACAATCCAAATCAAAATTCTCCCTTCTAGCCTTAATATCCTCCAACTCACTCATCATGATCCATGCCCTCTCCTTGGTCCTATACTCCTCAGTACCCTCATCATCATGTCAATAGACATTTCCAGCCATATCAACCTCAACCTCCTTAATGGGGCAACCCTTCACAAGGATGGAAGCCTTAGGAAGTCCAACCTCCTGCCCTAATGCCTCCTCCTCCACCTCAACCACAACTACTTGACAATAACCCACTGAAGCAACCTCAAATGCCTACCCAACCCAAGCTAAACTTGAACAATAAATAGGCACATGTGTCTACGTTGGGGAAGCACCTTATCTTGCTTATGTTGTGATAATACAAGAGATCAACCCTTGGTTTGGGAAGGTACTTCCAGATTCTCACCCACCTTATCCACCTGAATATCTTGAAGAAGAGAAGGAATACAACACCCCTCAAGCTAATATACCTCCCTATTCTGAAAGGTTGGTCCAACCTAAACATCACACCCCAGAATAGGTTGAACTTATGAGAGAATTGAAGAATTTATGTGTTAATATAATTCTTCTCCTGACCATAAAATATGTGCCCATTTACAACAAGATCATCAAGGAAGAATGTTTCAAAAGGCATGGGAGATGTCTCCACTATCAATGTTTTTGGGAAGTTGTTTGATGTAATTCTTGGGAGGGTGATCTCCCCAAAGTACTTGGATCCTGGTAACTGGGTAGTAAATGTGCACATTAACAGTATTATAGTCCCCAACACCTTGATTGACCTTGGGGATGCAAGCATTGTCATGACCAAGGAAACAAAGTTGAAGCTCAATCTCCAAGGGTCCTTGAGGAAAACCACTATAATACTGCAACTGATAGACAAATCCAAAGTATCCCCTTGTGAGTTATTGAGGATGTGATCGTCTCTATCGACTCTTGGGAATATCCCACAAATTTCCTTGTCCTCCAACCCAAGACCAAGTTTAATGGGTACCCTCTCATCATAGGGAGACCTTTGTTGGGAATTTATAATGCTTACATTAATTACAGGGCTGGGAACATGACCATTAAGAATGGGAATCTCTCAAAGAAACTTGTATTATATCCCCCTGCTAAGCCCTTTGTTGAGCATGCTCTACCCTTGTGGGTGGAGGAAGAGGAATAAGAAGACCTTTATTAGTCATACCTATACCCAATTTGTACATTAGACACTATTATAGGGAGTAGGCAGCTATATGAGGATGACCTTATTGATCACGTCTTGCAGAATCAACTTTCCGCTGCCATGCCAATTGATGAGTTAGTGGAAGAATCCTTAGAGAAACCCAAGGATAATCCATGGGCTCAAGCGTGCTCTACTGAATCCAACCTAGATCATGCCAATATTGTGGAAATAAACCCATCCAAAACTCTAAAAATCAACCCTTCCCTCTTAGTCGAGCAAGAACAACAACTATGCACTGTGCTAAGGCAACATCTTGATGCCTTTGCTTGGGACTATAGGGAAACGAAAGGGGTGCATCCCTCAGTTTGTACTCATCATATATACATTAAGGAGGGATGAAAAATTGTACACCAACCCCATAGGAGGATGAGTCCCGCCCTTAAAGATATTGTAAAAGAGGAATTGCAAAAGTTGTTGGATGCAAGGTTCACTTATCCCATTTAAGATAGTGAGTGGGTGTCTCCTCTTATCTTATTACCCAAGAAAATGGGAAATGAAGGATTTGTGTTGACTATATGGAACTCAAAAAAGATACCAAGAAGGACCATTTCCTTTGCCTTTCATTGATCAAGTCCTAGATGGCCTTCCAGGAACGAAATCATTTTCATTCCTAGATGGATTTAGTGGATACAATCAATTCCATATTAGTCCTGAGGATCAAGACAAGACCACCTTTACATGCCCATGGAGGACTTTTTCCTATAGAGTTCGCCCATTTGGTTTGTGCAATGCTCCTGCTATCTTCCAGAGGGAAGTCTTGAGTATTTTTTGTTGATATCGTACATGAAACTATGGAAATCTACATGGATGATTTCACCCCTTGTGGAAATTATTTACAGTAAGCTCTTTCCAATTTGTCTAAGGTCTTAAACAAGTGCATGGAAATTAATCTTTCATCGAGCCTCGAAAAGTGTGAATTCTTGATGAACGCGGGGGTTGTCATGCGGAAAGAGTTATATTTGCGGACAAATCTAACCTCCCTAGGAGTCTAAGACTCTCTAGTGACAAACAAACCAAACAAGAGCTATCCTTCTCTAAATACACATCATTCTATGAGAATTCAAATGTTTTTGATCTTACCTTAGGTCCAACGCTTGTTGTAGCAGTCCAGCCTTGCTGATCCAGATGAGCTCTTCCTTCACTTTCAGACCTGCATACACTAACAAAGCAAACGATTACATAACACCTGAATATTCATCATAAAACAAAGCATATTCATCACATAGACCAAGGAGTACATGAAATAATTCATTAACAACAAATCATTGAGAAGAATGGACTTATTTGTATTAAGGAAACAAAAAAGGAACCATTACAACCTGAGCCTTGGTGTTGTGCAAGCTCCTCCCAGGGTCCAGCAAGAGATTTCCTCTACTTTGACAAGCTCACCCACTCCCACTATGGCAACAAGGAAGGATAGTGATCTCTCCTCACAAGTCAACAAATGGAAGTCCTAATTCCAGCAGCATTTACCCTATAGAATGTTCAGCTTTCAACCTCCCCTCCTTTGGCCCAATGCCTGTATTTATAGTATTCTAGAAGAGGTTATTCAGTTCCAACATCAATGGGATACTCCCTCTTTTGGATGGGGTAGCTCCTCTCTTGATGGGATAAGCTCCTCTATCATAGGGGTGCATGAACCATCTGGAGGCGCTCAATACACGTCAAGAACTCTTCTAGAAGGCTCTAGAAGTGACCACAAGTAAACTTTTAAAGATGAAACTTGCGCCTTTTGACTTTTACAGGGGTACGCACCCTAGCTTTAGTATACAGAGCGTATTACTACGCAGTTCTAATGTATATGGAGTGCGTACACGCAGGAAAGGTAGAGAGAACCTGCGTACCCAGAGATAAACATGTTTTTAAGTGACTTTCTCTCTCTTTGAGGTTTTGACATGAAGAGCAGAGGTATGGGGCTTGACAAAGAGGACAATGTGGCTATTGATGAGGCCACATACTGCAGCTAGTCAGGGTGACAAAATTCAGTGTAACAACCCGCATCTGGGAAGCAATCACATGTACATTAAGTAAAGTGCAGATAGAACATTAAACGATTGAGAGAAAACAAGCCAAGACAAGAGACACAAGATGTGGTAGCTAGCTAGGGACAAACCCCAATTTGGGGAAACCCTTTGATAAAATCTTGTTTTATTTTCAATAATTCAGCAGAGAGAAATAATACATAAATTTGATTTACATCAGCAGCAGCAAACCCTAGATTAGCCCTAAACTAGGGCAGACAATATCTTGCAAACCGATCGTCGGATCAGCTTGATTCTTTCACAAAAAAATGCAGTCTTCTGAGATGAGTCAGTTCCACCTGCAACATAGCTCTGAGAGAGAGTCTAATAGTCAACACTGGTCAAACTTCCGATCTGCAGTTGAAACCCTAAATTCTGTCCTTCCTTCCACACGTGTGAGAGAAGAGTCCCTTTCTGCGTAGTAGGAGAAGAGCCTCTTTTCTGCGTAGGAGAGAGAAAGAGAGAGATGTGATGAGAGTGAGTTTGTCCAAATGAGGAAAATACCTCCTTTATTTATATACAAATGTTGATGATTGAATAGATGTGATTGTTGGGCTTCTGAGCCTACATGAGTTGCTGGTCGGTTTGATAATTATTCCATAATCAAAATAAATTCATATCTCCAAAAATACTTATCGGAATTAGAGAATCTTTAGATCAATCCTACACATCTTGACAAGAGGAATCTAATAAAAATATTATCAGCCATGAATAAGATGACCCACATGGAGTTTGGCCCTAGTTGCCAATTTTAACACTCCCTCTCAACTAGGGAGAACTCCCTCTGCAATTCGTATGTCGGTCGGTACTATTCATCCATCAAATGCACTGACTTGTACAACTTGACCCCTGCTATGCTTTCTTCTATTCTGCATGCTTTGCGCTGTTCTGTTCTGCCCTATTCTGATCTGCTCTGCTCTACTTTGTTTTGCTCTGCTCTGCTTTGTCCAAATTATGAAGAAGACAAAATCATTGAGGATGTATCATACCATCCTCCACTGATTCAAAGTTAGTCTCAGAGTGTAAACCACTAGTCCAACACCAGTCCTCAACCGACCCGAAGTCAGTGTCATAGTGGGTACAACTCCTACCACTAGTCCCAGACTAGTATCATTGATCCCAGATCAATGAAGGTCACCCTAGCATAGGGAGTATGGTAGATACAACGATGTGTCCATCAGTACTACTATGGTCCCTATCCTCATTTCCCTGCTCATTGATCAGATGAGAGATACTTCCCATGAGTCCCAGACTGCATGGGTAGGATGCCTTGACAGTAGAACTAATCATCCTGTCCATAGGAGAGCGAATCATCCTGTCCCACAAGAGAGCGAATCATCTTGTTCCACAAGAGAGCGAATCATCTTGTCCACAGGAGAGCTAATCATCCTGTTCAATGGATGCCATAGAGAACTAATCATCTTGGCCCATAGGAGAGTGAATCATCCTATTCCATAATCGCCATGGAGAACACATCATCTAGGCATCATAGGAGAACTAATCATCCTGCTACACAATTTTCATGGAAAACACATCATCAAAAGCTCACAAGAGAACTAATCATCCTGTTATCGCTCAGGTTGTCCCTTGGCTCCTTAAGGGATACGGCCGAGGTAACCACAGACCAAGCTTTGGACTGCCGGTCCTAGCCTACCAGCAGTCAAAGAGGGCTCTCTCTTTGGGATTTAGCTTTGTTTAGGGAATGATTTCAGGCTAGATATGATGCACATGGGTTTTTGTTTGAGTTTGGCGGGATGGTTGATCTACTCAAGATGAGTTGGCATGCGAGGCGTAAGAAGTTTAGAGCATTGGGCATGGAGTCAAGGATGTGGACTGAAGGGTGTGTTTTCTTTGACGGAAGAGGGAACTACAGAGCATAATAGTCAAACACGGAATAATATCAGGCTTAAATGAGGATGAAACGGATTTCAGGGAATGAAAGATAGCTAAGTAGTTTTCATTATGCTAACAGAGGGAAGGTGACTGAACATTATATAGGAGCAACTAAGAAATTCCTAAACAATATTCATATACGGAGGAAGTAGTGTAGATATGAGCGAATAAGTATTCATATTTATAACCATTCAAGAAGAAAACATAAAGAAATGACAGGAATTGAGGACAGAGCACGACTATGTGACATCTGAGCTATTCTCTCTTCTTGCAATTTTAGATCATGACACGGATATGATTTAGCAAACATAGCAACTGTAGAAAGAGATGAGAAAAACTTATTGTTCCATGAAGAAGTACAAGAATCCAATAATCTTATTCTTCAGCCATCGAATCCACATTAACAGTCCAAAAACAAGGTGTTCCAGCAATCTCTGTTCATAAAATCTCTTAAGGCATATAACGCAGGTCTCAAATCAGGTTATCAATCAACCAACTGTCACCCTTTTAACAACGAACAACGTTGTTTAAATAGGCAAAAATATCTATTACAAACAGATCTTAGATAGATCTGATCGAGTCACTGCTTCTATCCTAATCTGTACTGAAATAAATGCAAGAAAATATCTATTTAAGCTGCGCTGGAGGCAACAGCATCAAAATTGAGTTTAAGTATGGGTCATTTCTTGTGATGCGCTGGCTATTTGGCCATAACTTTGTAATAACTGTGCATGAATCCTTTTGTCGGTATTGTTTAGGTGGTTCCATAGATTTAAACAATAATTTTTGCTTTTTTAGATTGTGGCGGTGGCTGTCCCTTCAGTTTGATGAGTTGCCCTTCAAATCCAGAAGGACTTCGGCTGCTGAGGTTCAGGCGGTGTTTCAAATCCTTTAGTGACATCTCTGGATCAGCTTGTGCTATTTTGGCTGAATACGCCCTTTCCATTTCACCTGCAAATTGTAGACAATTCTTCATCTGATCATGTTCTAGGCCGCTGTTTCAACATAAATGACTTGGAACAGGTCGCTTACGGAATTTGAATACAAACTTTTGGTCTTGCAGCCCCCAGACAACATTAATTACGAGAAAATTCATTTACTCAATACAGTACCAGTTTTCCTTTATTGAAGATGGATGTAGGCAGCTCACTGTTGTCACAAATTTTGCTTGAGACAATTACGCCAGTTGTGATGGTGCTTCCAACACCCCTGGTGGAAGAAGCATGCCAGCAGAACAATTTAAATTTTGTTCAAATCTTGCGTCGTTTATGCTTTTATGATAAAATCGATGTTCCAGTGCGCACTGCAAGTGATCAACCTTGCTAATCGTGTGTATAATAAGCGCTTTGAAAGCTCATTGCATTTCTCCACAGTAGCCGGTTCCTGGATATATTGCTTGTTCTGCTCCAATAGTTGCTTGTAATAGGAACTACCATGCTTTGCTACAAACTGTGAAGCCACAGCTGCCTTGTTCTGCAGTTGAACCAACTTCGAAGCCATGTCCTCCTGAAGAGACAGTTGGAACACAATCGTGAAGCGTGGTAGATCAAGGCTTGACCGCTGACAAAGTGTTCTGATACTGCACCGCCCACAATACGCCCAATGAAGTTGGAGACACTAAACAAAGAGAGAAAAATTGTGCCATCACCAAAGCCTTCAACAAGTCCAATTTGTGCCAAAATATTCAGCACCGTAACACCAGAACCTACACCACAAAAGTAGACTATGAAGAGAAGCCAAAAGTCGGCCTTCACGAGAGCTTGGTGGAGTTTGAAGTCTTCTCCTCTTCTTGGTCTTCTCTTTTTCCTGACAGCTCCCTCTCCTGGAATTGCATGTCTAGCCAATCCAGCCTTCACCTCAGACTCTAAAGCAATTTTTTTTCTGCTTGAATGACACTAAGCTCACCATCCGCATTGGGAACACTATTATACAATAATAAAGAAGGTGCACTAGAAGTTATATTTTGTTCCAGTTGGCTAGGTTTGAGATCCCCATTTTCGAAATAAATAGATTTATCAATGTCAGGTATTATACTGGAATCTCCATTTGCTTCATCCTGAGTTTCATATTCCCCAAAAGCAGGAGCAAAAATTTCAGAAAGATGGGTTGATAAAGAAAATATCTTCGTAATAAGCTGTATGATCTCCACTTTGCCATGCAAAAGTTGATTTAGATATTTTGTAAATGCCTCAACACTCGTATTGAAATCAAGCACTTTTGAGGCTGGGAGCTTCTGGGAACTTTGAGCTTCTTTTACCATATATTCTAGAAGAGTAACAACTCCAGAAACAAGACTTTCCAGCTTAGGATCAACAACATCAATTTGAAATTTAGCATCGGAGAGAGATATATCTTCCTCTTCTTCTATAGATCTTTTGGTAAACTGAGAAGCATCTTGATTATCAAGATTGTGAGAGGGCAAAGGATTTTTTAGCAGCTGCTTAGTACAAGAGTCAGAGCCAGTGAGAATGCCACCTGCCTGTGTCATAGCATGCTTAACAACTTCCATCACTTTATGTGCGTCACCGCCCTCAACATGCAGCTCAAAGATGGTATCTAGCCTTGCCTGAAGACTAGCTAAAGCATTCTCATTGGCATCATTTTTAGATTGTAAGGCAGTCAGCTCCTCTTCCACAGAAGCTAGCTTTTTGGATAGATCTGAACATAGTTGATTGGCAGACTGAAGTTCTGAATCCCTTTTTGCAATAGTCTCTTCCAAAGAGGTCTTATCTTCACCTCCTACAATGCTTTTCTCACTTGAGACGTCCAATTTTCTAGTTGTCTAATCCATTTTCGGTGAAGGGAGAGAGGCCAACCTCTCCATCTCTGCAAAGTCATCCATGAAATCCACTTTTTCTGACTCCAGAGTCTTGTCACTTCTTCCTAAATCCTTTTCCTTCTTAATTTGAGATAGCTTTGAAATCAGAGCCGAGGCCCATGACTCTGCACAACTTACCTCATCATCATTCCCATCTTCAGACATCAAGGTTAAGCTAGGTGAGTTACTTTCATTTTGACTCCTTGGTCCTTCAATGTGCAGCTCAAGGGTAGGTTTTCTCTGTTTGTGATCATTATTTAAAACTGCCAGTTGTTTCTCGAGACTTGAGAGTTTACTTTCTGTTCTAGCACACAATGTTCTTGAAGCTTGAAGCTCGCCATTTCGCTTTGCCAAGGCCTCTTTTAGCATTTTTGTTTCTTACTCCATGGCCAATAGGCGTTCTATTAGATATTCAGATTCTTTTTGACCTTGATCTTGAGAATCATATCCAGAATCAAACAAATGAGAAACAAATGAACCACGGCCTTTGGCAGGTGACCTCCTTCTCTGGCCTTCTTCCATTTCTTTCCCTAGGGTCTCAACTTCCATCTTCATTTGAGCCAATGCAGCAGGTCCTGGCAATTTTTTCCGAACTAGACTCCGAAGTCTTTGACACTCTGCTTCTAACTTTGCAATCTTTTTAACAACTTCTAAATGCTGCTTATTAGCTGCATCTGCACTTTTCATACTAATATTTTTTTCCTCATTGCGAATCTCAAGTTCCTTGCTGAGAACATGAAGTTCATATTTCAAGGATGACATATCATGTTCATATGATTCAATATTTACTTGGAGCACTTTAACCTCAGCCTGGGCTTAAGCTCTAGCTTCATTTAATTCTCCCACAGTTTTTGTATGTTCCTGTAATGATCTGGATATTGTAGTATTCTCTGCTCCTTCCTAAAGAAGCTGTTGTTCTAAAGCTACTATTTTGGCCTCAAATTCAAATCTGATTTTCTCCCATTCTCTAGTTTTGTTGACAATAGTTTCATTAAGTTTGTGCTCTTGTTCCTCTCTTACATGCCGAAGTTGTCTCATGCACTCTTTGAGAGCACCATCCAAATGGGCTACTCTGTCTTCAAGTACAACTTTTTGCTGCTTCAATGACTCAGCCTGTTGTTTTGAAGCCCGTGCTTCAGCCCCTGTCTGCTCCTAACCTGACATGAGTTCTTCTGCAACTTGCGCGTGCTCTTTCACCAAACTTTCTTTAGTATTGATCTCTGAGCGAGCTGTAGAAAACTTTTCATTCAAACTCTTTACCTTATCCTCTGATTCTTGCAAATTTTTCATTGCCTCCTCATACATATGAGCATATTCCATAAGAGCCCTGGAGGCATCCTATGCCTTGGAGATGCCCTTTTGACTGAACTTCTCTACCCTGGACATGGATAGTCTCTGTCAAAACTTGAGCTCCAGTGTAACCTTCTACTCCTATTTGTTGCCTATACAACATACCATGTTGTGATAGTACAATAAGAACTAGCCAGCCACGTAAGATGGGCACCAATACTGCATCTATGATCGAATCTTCCAATAATGTAAAATAATGCATAGGACTGATGTTGTCTTGGTACAGGTCATAGATCTTCACAAACTTGTTGGTGACCACCATGAGTTGAACTTGAGAACCAGGAAGCCAGGCTATTTTTCGGATATAAGCACCTTTTGCATATCCCAGGGCCTGATGACCCAAACAAATCCCCAAGATGGAAATGTCCTTGCATTCATACAACATCCTCATACAAATTCCTATGTCTGCAGCACATGTTGGTGAACCTGGGCCCGACGAGATGACAATGTTATCAAAAGCATGTTCCTCATACAAAATATGGTGAAGATCATTCTTCACAACAATTGGAGCCACTCCATTTACCACTGCTAGAAACTGAAAAATATTGTAAGTATAGCTGTCATAGTTGTCAATCAGCAATGTTCTCACTTGCTTAGAGTTGAATTCCTTTTCCTTTCTTGTATGACAGTCACTCAATTCTGAACCCAGACTCTCACCAAGTATCAAAGATGCAGACACTTTGGTCATGCTAGCAACAATAGTTTGTCTACGGAAGCTTGAGACATTTGCCAATGAAGTATGTTTGGATTTGTTAAAAGATAATGCTCCACATTGCATATTCAAAGCAGACGATTGCCAAGCTACCAATGGAAAATTCCAATACCAACCATTTGAAGAATGAACTCTTGTGCTCCATCTTGTCTGGGTCTCGGTCATCACACTGGTCTGTCTCAAATGTTTGCAGACAAGGTTTGTGCCCTCCTTGCCTGAGTAGCAAATATGGAACATTGCGGCACGCACAGTATGACATATTTGGCCTGTAAACATGTCGATCATGAAAGATGAATACCTGCTATGAGCAAGAGGCTAACAGTGGCACCACTTGGGGATGGCTTTTCCTCGCGAAAAGTCAAGAACAGCAGGTCAGAATGCCTTAGTCTTTAATTGTTACTGTTCTCTGCGAAATTCCCTTTGCCGGCTGCCTTATTAATCCTACCTACCTATCCTAACCAGCACTTACTTTGCTGTTAGGTGAAATCAAATAACCAGTGCAACCACTTAAGCAACTGTAAAAAGAGATGAACTGGCTGACTGATTGTTAATGAACTTGGAAGCACTATTCAGTCATGTGCCCCCATAATCAAAATTGTGGCATAGAAAGGCTGCTGCTGATGTATTTGGTCCTCACAGAGAAAGCATGCTAAAGAACTTGAGTTAAGAAGCAGTTCCATGTAGTCTATAATAGGATCAATAAAAACATCATGTGGGATAGTTTCTTCTGGGCCTTCTTGGTCGGATGGGACAATTGCATCCTCGGTAATAAGCCCTGCCCTGCAACTAAATCTTCAGTCTTTGCCTTGGAAACATAATTATCCTCAATCTGTAAGTCAGAGGGTAGTACCATTTCCTCATGACTTGGGGAAGGAATATTTTGAAAAAATTCTTTAGGATCGCGAAAATTACATGACTGAATTTTAGATTGCAAGAGTTAAATTTCATTTTCATATCTTTCAACAACTAAATCAAGAAAAAGGTTACTCGGGCGTCTTGCTGTTTTTAACAACACCAATCTGAAAAATTCTTCATCAAGCTGAAGTTCTGATAAAATCTCCCTGAATTCATCTAGAGCTTTATCAAATGAAAGATCTTCCACGAACCCGGTCATCGCGTCTTACTGTTAATGCTTTAGAATATGGACTATTTGGTTGTAGAATTGGTTCGTTCCTCAGTGGAGTCTTGATTGAAAATGAAGTGGAGTCGCCAGGTGGATGCCTTAACTTTGGAGTGCCTGATCTCTATCCACCATCAAAGATCAGAACTAAACATGAAAAGGTTCTGGAAAAAAAAGGAGCACTTTCTCCAGAAAACAGGGTTTACAGTGATGAACAAAATGATTCAGGTCCCCAGCGGAGTCGCCATTATGTTATCGCTGAGGTTGTCCCTTGGCTCCTTAATGGATACGACCGAGGTAACCACAGACCAAGCTTTGGACTGCCGGTCCTAGCCTACCAGTAGTCAGAGAGGGCTCTCTCTTTGGGATTTAGCTTTGTTTAGGGAATGATTTCAGGCTAGATATGATGCACATGGGTTTTTGTTTGAGTTTGGCGGGATGGTTGATCTACTCAAGATGAGTTGGCATGCGAGGTGTAAGAAGTTTAGAGCATTGGGCATGGAGTCAAGGATGTGGATTGAAGGGTGTGTTTTCTTTGACGGAAGAGGGAACTACAGAGCATAATAGTCAAACACGGAATAATATCAGGCTTAAATAAGGATGAAACAAATGTCAGGGAATGAAAGACAGCTAAGTAGTTTTCATTATGCTAACAGAGGGAAGGTGACTGAACATTATATAGGAGCAACTAAGAAATTCCTAAACAATATTCATATACGGAGGAAGTAGTGTAGATATGAGCGAATAATTATTCATATTTATAACCATTCCAAAAGAAAACATAAAGAAATGACAGGAATTGAGGACAGAGCACGACTACGTGACATCTGAGCTATTCTTTCTTCCTGCAATTTTAGATCATGACACGGATATGATTTAGCAAACATAGCAACTGTAGAAAGAGATGAGAAAAACTTATTGTTCCATGAAGAAGTACAAGAATCCAATAATCTTATTCCTCAACCATCGAATCCACATTAACAGTCCAAAAACAAGGTGTTCCAGCAATCTCTGTTCATAAAATCTCTTAAGGCATACAACGCAGGTCTCAAATCAGGTTATCAATCAACCAACTCTCACCCTTTGAACAATGAACAACGTTGTTTAAATAGGAAAAAATATCTATTACAAACAGATCTCAAATAGATCTGATTGAGTCACTGCTTCTATCCTAATCTGTACTAAAATAAATGCAAGAAAATATCTATTTAAGCTGCACTGGAGGCAGCATCATCAAAATTGAGTTTAAGTATGGGTCATTTCTTGTGATGCGCTGGCTATTTGGCCATAACTATGTAATAAATGCGCATGAATCCTTTTGTCGGTATTGTTTAGGCGGTTCCATAGATTTAAACAATAATTTTTGCTTTTTTAGATTATGGCGGTGGCTGTCCCTTCAGTTTGATGAGTTGCCCTTCAAATCCAAAAGGACTTAGGCTGCTGAGGTTCAGGCGGTGCTTCAAATCCTTTAGTGACATCTCTGGATCAGCTTGTGCTATTTTGGCTGAATACGCCCTTTCCATGTCACCTGCAAATTATAGACAATTCTTCATCTGATCATGTTCTAGGCCGCTGTTTCAACATAAATGACTTGGAACAGGTCGCTTACAGAATTTGAATACAAACTTTTGGTCTTGCAACCCCCAGACAACATTGATTATGAGAAAATTCATTTACTCAATATAGTACTAGTTTTCCTTTATTGAAGATGGATGTAGGCGGCTCACTGTTGTCACAAATTTTGCTTGAGACAATTACGCCAGTTGTGATGGTGCTTCCAACACCCCTGGTGGAAGAAGCATGCCAGTAGAACAATTTAAATTTTGTTCAAATCTTGCGTCCTTTCTTCTTTTATGATAAAATCGATGTTCCAGTGCGCACTGCAAGTGATCAATCTTGCTAATCGTGTGCATAATAAGCGTTTTGAAAGCTCATTGCATTTCTCCACAGCCGGTTCCTGGATATATTGCTTGTTCTGCTCCAATAGTTGCTTGTAATAGGCACTACCATGCTTTGCTACAAACTGTGAAGCCACAACTGCCTTGTTCTGCAGTTGAACCAACTTCGAAGCCATGTCCTCCTGAAGAGACAGTTGGAACACAATCGTGAAGCGTGGTAGATCAAGGCTTGACCGCTGACAAAGTGTTCTGATACTGCACCGCCCCCAATACGCCCAATGAAGTTGGAGACACTAAACAAAGAGAGCAAAATTGTGCCATCACCAAAGCCTTCAGCAAGTCCAATTTGTGCCAAATTATTCAGCACCGTAACACCAGAACCTACACCACAAAAGTAGACTATGAAGAGAAGCCAAAAGTCGGCCTTCACGAGAGCTTGGCGGAGTTTGAAGTCTTCTCCTCTTCTTGGTCTTCTCTTTTTCCTGACAGCTCCCTCTCCTGGAATTGCATGTCTAGCCAATCCAGCCTTCACCTCAGACTCTAAAGCAGTTTTTTCCGCTTGAATGACACTAAGCTCACCATCCGCATTGGGAACACTATTATACAATAATAAAGAAGGTGCACTAGAAGTTATATTTTGTTCCAGTTGGCTAGGTTTGAGATCCCCATTTTCGAAATAAATAGATTTATCAATGTCAGGTATTATACTGGAATCTCCATTTGCTTCATCCTGAGTTTCATATTCCCTAAAAGTAGGAGCAAAAATTTCAGAAAATGGGTCGATAAAGAAGATATCTTCGTAATAAGCTGTATGATCTCCACTTTTCCATGAAAAATTTGATTTAGATATTTTGTAAATGCCTCAACATTAGTATTGAAATCAAGCACTTTTGAGGCTGGGAGCTTCTGGGAACTTTGAGCTTCTTTTACCATATATTCTAGAAGAGTAACAACTCCAGAAATAAGACTTTCCAGCTTAGGATCAACAACATCAATTTGAAATTTAGCATCGGAGAGAGATATATCTTCCTCTTCTTCTATAGATCTTTTGGTAAACTGAGAAGCATCTTGATTATCAAGATCGTGAGAGGGCAAATGATTTTTTAGCAGCTGCTTAGTACAAGAGTCAGAGTCAGTGAGAACGCCACCTGCCTGTGTCATAGCACACTTAACAACTTCCATCACTTTATGTGCGTCACCACCCTCAACATGCAGCTCAAAGATGGTATCTAGCCTTGCCTGAAGACTAGCTAAAGCATTCTCATTGGCATCATTTTTAGATTGCAAGGCAGTCAGCTCCTCTTCCACAAAAGCTAGCTTTTTGGATAGATCTAAACATAGTTGATTGGCAGACTGAAGTTCTGAATCCCTTTTTGCAATAGTCTCTTCCAAAGAGGTATTATCTTCACCTCCTACAATGCTTTTCTCACTTGAGACGTCCAATTTTCCAGTTGTCTGATCCATTTTCGGTGAAGGAAGAGAGGCCAACCTCTCCATCTCTGCAAAGTCATCCATGAAATCCACTTTTTCTGACTCTAGAGTCTTGTCACTTCTTCCTAAATCCTTTTCCTTCTTAATTTGAGATAGCTTTGAAATCAGAGCTGAGGCCCATGACTCTGCACAGCTTACCTCATCATCATTCCCATCTTCAGACATTGAGGTTAAGCTAGGTGGGTTACTTGCATTTTGACTCCTCGGTCCTTCAATGTGCAGCTCAAGGGCAGGTTTTCTTTGTTTGTGATCATTATTTAAAATTGCCAGTTGTTTCTCGAGACTTGGGAGTTTACTTGCTGTTCTAGCACACAATGTTCTTGAAGCTTGAAGCTCACCATTTCGCTTTGCCAAGGCCTCTTTTAGCATTTTTGTTTCTTACTCCATGGCCAATAGGCGTTCTATTAGATATTCAGATTCTTTTTGACCTTGATCTTGAGAATCATATCTAGAATCAAACGAATGAGAAACAAATGAACCACGGCCTTTGGCAGGTGACCTCCTTCTCTGGCCTTCTTCCATTTCTTTCCCTAGGGTCTCAACTTCCATCTTCATTTGAGCCAATGCAGCAGGTCCTGGCAATTTTTTCCGAACTAGACTCCGAAGTCTTTGACACTCTGCTTCTAACTTTGCAATCTTTTTAACAACTTCTAAATGCTGCTTATTAGCTGCATCTGCACTTTTCATACTAATATTTTTTTCCTCATTGCGAATCTCAAGTTCCTTGCTGAGAACATGAAGTTCATATTTCAAGGATGACATATCATGTTCATATGATTCAATATTTACTTGGAGCACTTTAATCTCAACCCGGGCTTAAGCTCTAGCTTCATTTAATTCTCCCACAGTTTTTGTACGTTCCAGTAATGATCTGGATATTGCAGTATTCTCTGCTCCTGCCTGAAGAAGCTGTTGTTCTAAAGCTACTATTTTGGCCTCAAATTTAAATCTGATTTTCTCCCATTCTCTAGTTTTGTTGAAAATAGTTTCATTAAGTTTGTGCTCTTGCTCCTCTCTTACATGCCGAAGTTGTCTCATGCACTCTTTGAGAGCACCATCCAAATGGGATACTCTGTCTTCAAGTACAAATTTTTTCTGTTTCAGAGACTCAGCCTGTTGTTTTGAAGCCCGTGCTTTAGCCCCTGTCTGCTCCTAACCTGACATGAGTTGTTCTACAACTTTCGCGTGCTCTTTCATCAAACTTTCTTTACTATTGATCTCTGAGCGAGCTGCAGAAAAATTTTCATTCAAACTCTTTACTTTATCCTCTGATTCTTGCAACTTTGTCATTGCCTCCTCATACATATGAGCATATTCCATAAGAGCCCTGGAGGCATCCTGTGCCTTGGAGATGCCCTTTTGACTGAACTTCTCTACCCTGGACATGGATAGTCTCTGTCAAAAATTGAGCTCCAGTGTAACCTTCTACTCCTATTTGTTGCGTATACAACATACCATGTTGTAATAGTACAATAAGAACTAGCCAGCCACGTAAGATGGGCACTAATACTGCATCTATGATCGAATCTTCCAATAATGTAAAATAATGCATAGGACTGATGTTGTCTTGGGACAGGTCATAGATCTTCACAAACTTGTTGGTGACCACCATGAGTTGAACTTGAGAACCAGGAAGCCAGGCTATTTGTTGGATATAAGCACCTTTTGCATATCCCAGGGCCTGATGACCCAAACAAATCCCCAAGATGGAAATGTCCTTGCATTCATACAACATCCTCATACAAATTCCTATGTCTGCAGCACATGTTGGTGAACCTGGGCCCGACGAGATGAAAATGTTATCAAAAGCATGTTCCTCATACAAAATATGGTGAAGATCATTCTTCACAACAATTGGAGCCACTCCATTTACCACTGCTAGAAACTGAAAAATATTGTAAGTATAGCTGTCATAGTTGTCAATCAACAATGTTCTCACTTGCTTAGAGTTGAATTCCTTTTCCTTTCTTGTATGACAGTCACTCAATTTTGAACCCAGACTCTCACCAAGTATCAAAGATGCAGACACTTTGGTCATGCTAGCAACAATAGTTTGTCTACGAAAGCTTGAGACATTTGCCAATGAAGTATGTTTGGATTTGTTAAAAGATAATGCTCCACATTGCATATTCAAAGCAGACGATTGCCAAGCTACCAATGGAAAATTCCAATACCAACCATTTGAAGAATGAACTCTTGTGCTCCATCTTGTCTGGGTCTCGGTCATCACACTGGTCTGTCTCAAATGTTTGCAGACAAGGTTTGTGCCCTCCTTGCCTCAGTAGAAAATATGGAACATTGTGGCATGCACAGTATGACATATTTGGCCTGTAAACATGTCGATTATGAAAGATGAATACCTGCTATGAGCAGGAGGCTAACACATCCTACTACATAATTTTCATGAAGAACACATCATCCAGACCTCACAGGAGAACTAATCATCCTATTACATAATCGTCATGGAGAACACATCATCCAGACCTCACAGGAGAACTAATCATCTTGCTACATAGTCACCACGGGGTGTCACAAGGAAAGTTTTGATTCTTTTACCCTGTACACGTACACCACCAGGGGATGGTGAGTCACCTTGTGGTCATATGTCTCTCCAAGAAGTACCCCACGCCCCCCCAGAGCTCCAAGAGCTCCATACATCATACAGGACCCTCATCAGAGGGTTTCTGTATGACACCAAGTCGTTCTTGTAAAGTAAAAAATTTGACCTTTCCTAGGGGCTTTGTCAGAATGTCGGCGACCTGTTCATCTATACTGATATGTTGGAGCCTTATAAATCCCTGCTGCACCATATCTCGAATATAGTGGTACCTAATATCGATATGCTTGGAGCAATCATGAAATACAAGATTCTCTGATAAATGAATCCCTCTCTGGTTATCACACAGGATCATGGTGGTATCCAATGTAAATCCAAACAAATCACTGAAGAGCTTTCGTAACTAGATTGCCTCATAGGTGGACATGCTAGTAGTAATATACTCTGCCTCGACGGTGCTCAAAGCCACCGACTTCTACTTCCTGCTCATCCAGGATATCGAAGCAGATCCCAAGGAGAAACAACACCCAGAAGTGCTCTTACGATCCACCACACTACTTGCCCAATCAACATCAGTGTATCCAAGTAATCTCACATCTTCGACAATATATCTTAACCCATAAGTAATTGTGCCACGAAGATATCTCAACAAATTCTTGGCACCAATCCAATGTATCTGGTGAGCTTCAACCATATGTTGACTCAACGTGTTGACTACGAAGCATATGTCTAGATGGGATTTCACTAAGAACATTAATGCTTCGACGAGTTGACGATAATCGTTGGCATTTCGTAAAACAGGTCTAGCAGCACTACCGCTTAAATTCTTAAAGTCAAGCTCCATTGGGGTAGTTATAGGCTTGCATTACACCATACCAAATCTTTCCAATATATTCACCACATATTTTCCTTGAGATAGGAAAATTTCCCTTGGCTTCTGCCAAACTTCAAGTCTTAGGAAATAGTGCCAGTCCTAGGTCCTTCATTTCAAATTCAGAAGCCAACTCCCTCTTACATTTGTGAATGAAAGGGTCTGCACCTATTAGAAAGAGGCCATCCACATACAACACTAGTATGAGAGGTTTGTCATCTTCAACCTTAAAGTAAAGGTCGCCTTCAGTCCTAGTGAATCCCAACTTCATTAAGTAGCTATCGATCCTCTCATACCATGCTCAGGGTGATTGCTTCAACCCATAGAGAGCCTTCTTCAACCTTCATACATGAGATTTTCGATCATACATCTCAAATCCTTCGGGTTGCTCCGCGTAGACCTCTTCTTCGATCGAACCATGCAAGAATACGATCTTGACATCCATCTGATGTAGGTTCTATCCTTATGAAGCCGTAAGGGCTATGATCAAGCAGATGGTGGTATATCTGGCAACAGGTACAAATATCTTGTTATAGTCTATACCTTCCTTCTAGGAGAAGCCACGAGTGACAAAACGAGCCTTATAATTTTCCGTACTTCCATCTATTGCATAATTTATCTTGTAAAGCCATTTAGAAGTGACAACTTTCTTGTCCTGGGGTCTGGGAACTACTTCCGAGACATTATTCTTCATAATAGACTTATATTCTTCAGTCATAGTATCCTTCCATACTTGATGCTTGATGGCATCTGAGAATGATGAGGGCTCATTTTGTATGATCGTGCTCATGATGGTCAGGTATCCCTGATACTTGTTAGGTTTCTTACTTTCACGGAAGGTTCCTTGGGGTGCAGTGTGTCCTTCAGCACCATTGAGTAGCCCCCTAAGCCAAGAGGGCCTCTTCCTATAAGAGGAAGGCTCATGTGGATCAATAGGATCCATGGGTTCTTCCACATCAAGCATTGTTTCATCATCCTTTTCTTTCAGTTCCTTGGTGTCAGCTTCTTGAGAGCTCCTCAAAGTAGGAAGATTGTCCACCTTGCTGAGAGCCATATCTTCGTCAAAGGTGACATCATGACAAATAATGACTTCCCTTTGACCGACTACATAGATTCTATAGCCCTTAGTATTTTCACCATCACACGAAGATTCCTTTCTTTCCAGATGCACCCAATTTATTCCTTTTCTCTTTCGGCACATGAAAATATACAGGGCTTCCAAAAATTCTAAAATGAGATATGTCAAGTTTCTTACCGGTGAACATTTCTTTAGTAGTCTTGGAACCCAATGCTTGATGAGGGCATCAGTTTTGTACATATACGACGGTGTTTGCAGCTTTGGCCCATAGAAAATTTAGAAGTCTTTGATCATGGAGCATGGCACAAACAACTTCCACAATCGTACGGTTATTCCTTTCTGCCACACCATTCTGTTCAGGAGTATATGGTGTAGTAGTCTCCCTCTTAATGCCAGCATGTTTAAAAAGTCATGAAACTCGTTGGATTCATATTCAGTCCCATTATCAGTCCTTAAGATCTTGATCTTCTTTTAGGTTTGATTCTTGATCAAGGCTTGAGATGTGTCACAAGACATGACACCTAGTGGACTTCTTTCGACCTGATATAATGAATCAACTCGAAACCCAATAGTGAAGGAATCTTTAATGTTGTTTTTCCATGCACGTACCTTGCCATCGTTGAAAGCCACCTTGTAGCCTTTGTCTTCCATTGCCGAAATGGACACCAGGTTCTTTTTGACGTCAGGGACATATAGTACATCCTGTAAGTGGATGGTATTACATTGATTCAATTTAAGAGAGACATTGCCTACACCTTTCACGGGATATTTCATATTATCTCCAAGGACAATTTCCAGGTTGGTTTCTTTCTCTATCAGATTATGGAAAAATTCTCTGTAACCAATGAAGTGCCTTGAGGCACCACTATCTATAAGCCAATTTCCTAGCGAGTCCGGAGGAGCAGAGGTAGATAGAGAAACTGGTAGGTAATATTCATCCTGTTTATTGTCAACAGTGTTAGATTCATGCTTGGAATTTCTAGCCTTCTTGAATGGTTGATCTCTTCCTTGATTTCCAACACTCCTTTTACCTCTGCTATTATATTTTCCATCCCTTTGATTGCCATGAGAGGGATTTTGATCGTCGTCCTCGTGAGAGTTCCTTCTATCAGGGCATTCCCTTGCATAATGAGCTGCTTTATCACAAATGTAACATCATCCTTTTCTTCCACCCTTAGGTCCAGCCTTTCCTCTTGATTTATTCCCGAAATTATTTCTTTTCTTAGCATGAGAAGAAAAGGCAGTAGGATGACCTTTAGGCATGGGCATTTCTTTCTCTTCTATCCTTGTTTCTTCTTGCTTGCATCTTGCCATTAATTCCTCGAAACCAGGAATTATGTTATTGTTGAGAAGAGTAGTCCTGAACACGTACCATTCGGATGGTAAGCCTCCATGGGTTGAGAGTGCCATTTCATTATCAGTAATAATTTCAGTCTATCATATATTTCCTTGGAGGTGTTCAGGTCAGAGATGTAGGCCACCAAGCACTTGTCGATAGAGTTCCGGATGATCTTCTTTGTTTTGACTTCACTGGTTTTCCATTTGATCCTGGCAGCAACGAGTGCATTTGATGGAGGCCCAACAATATTGACTCTCACCTGGTCCAACACTCCTTGATCTTCTAAGGTTAGATTGAGATACATCTTCCATCTGTGATAGTCAAACTTCTCATGGAGCTTGTGTTTGACATTGAAGAGTGTTGAGGACCCCATAGTTCTTTTAGGATAGCCTTGCCAATCTTCTCTTCGGTGATTTTTCTTACTCTTGCTCTAGCTTTGTCTCCACCACAGCTTTGATACATGCTAGATTATGGTATGTTCTATGCTTAGAGCAGTTTAATTCTTTTTCTTATTATTATCCACTGATTAGCAATCACATGTACATTAAGTAAAGTGTATATAGAACATTAAATGATCGACAGAAAACAAGCCAAGACAAGAGACACAAGATGTGGCGGCTAGCCAGGGACAAACCACAATTTGGGGAATCCCTTTGATCATATCTTCTTTTATCTTCAATAATTCAGTAGAGAGAAATAATACATAAATCTAATTTACATCAGTATCAGCAAACCCTAGATCAACCCTAAACTAGGGCAGACAATATCTTGCAAACCGACTGTCGGATCAACTTGATTCCTTCACCAAAAAATGTGGCCTTTTGAGGAGAGTCAACTTCACCTACAACACAATTTTGAGGGAGAGTCTTATGGTCAACATTGGTCAAACTTTCGATCTGTAGTTTCACCCTAAATTCTGTGTCCTTCCTTCCACATGTGTGAGAGAAGAGTCCCTTTTTGCGTAGTAGGAGAAGAGCCTCTTTTTTGCGCAGGAGAGAGAGAGAGATGTGATGAGAGTGAGTGTGTCCAAATGAGGAAAAGGCCTCTTGTATTTATATACAAATGTTGATTATTGAATAGATGCAACTATTGGGCTTCTGAGCCTACATGAGTTGCTGGTCGGCTTGATAATTATTCCATAATCAAAATAAATTCATATCTCCATAAATACTTATGGGAATTGGATGATCTTTAGATCAATCCTACACCTCTCAATGAGAGGAATATAATAAAAGCATTATCAACCATGAATAAGATGACCCACATGGAGTTTGGCCGTAGTTGCTATTTTAACAAACAATAATAGTTCAATCATTTGAACAACAAAAATAAAACATGCAAAAGTGTTGTTCAATCGATTGAACAACAATCATTCAATCATTTGAACAACAAAAATAAAACACGCAAAAGTGTTGTTCAATCAATTGAACAACAATCATTCAATCGTTTGAACACCAAAAATAAAACACACAAAAGTGCAGTTCAATCGATTGAACAAAACACACAAAAGTGTTGTTCAATTGATTGAACAACAATCATTCAATCATTTGAACAACAAAAATAAAAAACGCAAAAGTGTTGTTTGCTACCACCCATTGCAATGGTGTGGCACACTACCTCATAACTCTGTGCACTCATTCAAGAAGTTCAACGATCTAATCGAATCTGTTTTCCACCATTTTTATCCTGAAGTACTTGATAAAAAATTGTTAAAACAACAGAAGGCCCCACACAAATCGCCTATGGAGTTTTTGGAGTGCTTCTGTTTATTCATGTTTGAAGCCCCAAAAATTTAGATAAAATTTCAGCGTCTCATGGACAAATTTGAATATTGCATTATCAAATCTGTCAATCCCAAGAAGAAGTTCAAGCTCAAACCCCACTCAAAATACTTCGGTGATGGAGCTGCACAATCACAGATGGAAACGGTCTCTTTCACAAGTGACTGTCCACCATCCCCTCATTAAACAACTCCACCACCGCATACTGACACAAGAGAATATGCATACAAATCCGTTCAACCTGTTATCACTCCCATGGATCTCCAAGGCCGAGGAAGAGTCCAGCTGAGGTAACCACATACCAATATTTTGACTTGGTAGCTGGCCCTACTAAGCCGGAGAGGGATCTTTCAAAAGGATCACAACCAAGGTGGCTAGATAGATTGGGTTTTAGGGTAGATTTAAAGTGCATAGGGTTGTTTGATTTGATTTTGGTTGGGTAGTCACAAGGATGAGTGAATTGGGTCCAAGAATGAACTAGGTCAGGGAAAAGTGAATTAGAATTACAGACATCTGATGGGGCAAGGTAGGAAAGGTTCTTTAAACTCAATAATATAGTGATGAGATGGTTTATACTAGTGAGATGCTAAAAATAGCATGAGGGTCATGAATTCTTTTTAAACTAAAGAAAAGAGACAATATATGATGATTTTGCCAAGACAAAGCATACAAAGATGAATTATGCTTATCACACCTTGAAAATCAACATATCATAGAGCGAAATGGATCATGAGAGGTACAAAACACTCATACATATGAAACAGAATAAGAAACAAGATCAAATTACCATGCCACAGGAATCCCACCAAAATAGCTGCAACTTCATCTAATATATTCCATGCCAAAGTCTGAAAGCTATTAAAAACATCCAAGAGATTCCAACCTGTAGAATGACTAAGAAAATACATAATATAGGCCTCAAACTAACTCATCCTAGCCTCAGGGGTCGAATCCATGAGGTGAGGAAGATATGACACAAAAATCTGAACTGATAGCTAACTTGTAGGATGGTCCAAGCGACTCATTCCTATCTTAAGTGAACTGATTCATTACACCTCATCTGCTTGATTTACCTAATGCATTTACCCTAGATAATAGTAAAAACATGATAATTACATCCAATTTAATCATTCAAATAGGTAAAATCATCATTTTCCAAGGTGAAAAATCAAAACAGGAGAGAAACTCAGAAAATTGGAGAACACTGTCAAACGCGCCTTCCAAGTTTAGGATTGCTTTTAGGTGCCTTTCTGGAGTCCAAATTGAGCCCATGATAGCTCATTGGAAATATTGTCATGTCTAGTTTCCAAATATATCTTTATTTTTCAAAATTTACTTGATTTGACCCTCAAAACGTTTATTCTCTGAAGACTGGTCAAACCCGCAGCTCCCAAGCCAAAAATGAGGCAAAAACATGGTTTTTTTTTATGGGTTTTGACATTTTTTACTAACCTGTTTGTCTCCAAATGCCTAGAAAATGCGCAGGGTGAATTTCCTCATCATTATGAATCCAATTATGTTTACCTTTTTCTCATTAGATCCCCCAAAAAAGAGCGCAACATGTTAGGTGCTGCACGTTTGGCCTTTTTACTGTGCTAAAAATGTCTTAAATAACACAGAAATTCACATCTTGAAATTTTTTATCAAAAATGATCACAATTGAGCCTAGGATATCTCATTGGAAATATTATCCTGTCTAGTTTCCAAATATGCCTTTAGTTTTCAATATGGACTTGATTTGACCCTCCAAAAGTTCATTCTCCCAAGCCTGGTCAAAAAGTGCAGAATGAGGGTGAAAAAATGAAGTGTGATCTTGCAAGAAACTTTTGGAGGTCTTCCTCAACTCCAAATTGAGCTCATGATACCTTGTTGGAAATATCTCTCTGCCTAGTTATGATTTGACTAATCAATAAAATCATTTGGGCACTCAATATAGGAGAAAAATTGAGTTTCCCAAGGTCACTCCAGAAGTGAAATAACCCTCTTGTAGAACATGTATTTTTGCCATTTCTCTAAAACCATAACACTTGTGTAAAAAATGAATAATTTATTTTCATCCTTGGGCTATTATGGACAAAAACCTCTCCCACATTTGTAAAATTAATCTCAGTTTGGTTGGAAACATACTTGGAAGAAAAACTAGCCCTATGTGTGGAAAATGATTTTCCCCTTGGAATGACTTCTTGAAAAATGATGGATAAATTATGTTTATGGGTTTGAAATGGCCTCATACTTGTGGAAATGACCTCCCTTAGGCATCGTTTGCTTAGATGTCTCTGATTCTATAGCCAACCCTAGCTCTCTGGGAGAGGAAACTAGGGCTTAGTGCTTGTGGAAAATGATGATTTGGACACCCTTAGGAAAACACAACTCCCTTTGGCATTCACTTAACTTTTTGAAACATTACCCTTTCACTTGGCTATTTTCTTTGACAAATTGATCTTTTGATGGTCTTTGAGAACTTTTTGAATTTGACTTTTCTTTAATGAAGTTGACATATAGAGATTGAGTTGGTAGCTTAGGAACAATACTTATTAAATATAGTGAACATAAAATTAAATGATGAAATAAGAATTTCTCTTTACAAATCATCTTCACATGGTGAAGAGATTTTATTTGATCACCCTTTACTTTCCGGTCTTATGCAATGGAATGGAGTTTTATTGGAACCTTGCAAAACCTAATGACCTAATGAAACCATGAAAAACCCTAAAAGGCCTAATGAGACCTTGAATGACTAAATTTCAATATTTCATGACTGATGTGATGGCATGATGTCATTACCTTTGTGGACAATGGATACTCAGCAAGGTTGAAATGATCCAATAAGGGGTAAATTTCTAAAAGGAGTAAAGTAAACCCTAATTCAACCTTTAGTGACCAAAATTTTGCATGACGAACTAGTGGAATGACAAAAATTTCAGAATGGGACCCTAATATGATATGAAAAGAGGATTTTTGATCACTGATGGCAATATGCAAATACTGACACTAACATCAGCCTTATTGGGGATGGAAGCTCCTTGGAGGTGTCAAGAACACCTTAGACCAAGTGCCTAACCATGTGGGCAAATAAGGTCAAAAACTTAACTGAAATGCATGACTAAATGCTGACAACTAAAATGACACAAACTAAATTGAAACTGATTTGAAATTGACTGAAAAATTACTCAAGACTTACTTAACTGAAACAAGTACTTACAAAGATTAGTAATGGCAGTAGACCATTGAGATTTGAGGGCTTCAAATCTTGATGACAACCACCTTCTTACTGAAGAAATACATACAATCATGTGAAGTGAGCCTTCCAATGTAACCAATCCAATAGATGGCTACTCACTGAAATTCTACTCTCACTTTCCCCGAGCAGGCATAATGATATACATGTAGGCAACTCACAATAACAACTGAAACCAAGGCTTATGCTAACAAAGTAGACAACATTCATCCTCTCCAATGTTTGCAAAATTCTGTTGAAGGGATCTTGAAAATTTAGAAGCATTACCTTATCTTGAGATGCAACATAAAAAATGCAAGTACTCCCTTCATTTTGATTTGAAAGAACTGTTGGTTGTTGATTGATAGGAAGACATAGGGAAGTATAACCTTCTGCTATCTGAGTGTTGGCTGTAAATTCCTTGAGCATGAGAAATTCTGACTCAATTTCTGGCATACTATCTCTCTCAGGCTCATACTCCCCAAATTCATAGTCTAATTCATTCTTAAACATAGAACATTATTCAAGATTATCAAACATGATAGCCCTATCATTTTCATGAAAGAAAGCAATATCTGTTAGCTGATCTATAAATATAATTTCAATACTGTCCTCATTTTCAAAAGTTGAAGAAGTTTCACTAACACCTTCTTGACTATGTGAACACGACAAACCTGCATTAGCTTGGGGTGTAACATGACTTTTCAGGAGTTGATCTATCTTATCTTTAGACAGAGGAGATAGTTATTTTTGTTTTCTTTCGCTAAAATAATAATTGTCTTCTTTCCCTCCTAAAGTTTGACAAGGATGTTGAATATCTTCATTAATTTCAAGGAAAGGAGTATATACATTTTCATTAGATTGTTGATTCAATTCAAGTTATTCCTTTTGACTATCAAGATGCAAAATTCCTTCATCGTCAAACAAAGAGGAAGCTACTAGATGCGGACTATGATATTGTGTATCAAAGTGTCTGGCTTCTTTAGATTGTTTTTGAAGGGAAAAATCAGAGAAGGATTCAATGATTTCGTCATCATCCATACATTTGATATCATCAATACTTTCAAGATATGCAATGAAACCTTCACTATAATCACAACAACTTTGTAAAGAAAGATAAGACTTCACATAATGGTTGGAGAACACATTATGGAAATATTTTAGAGAACATAAGCTTCCTTTTGGTAACCCTTCACACCATACCCTAGCTTTATCTTCAATGGTAGCTATAAACAACTTCATGGGATAGTCCTCAGGAAACTCAACTCTTAGCCTACATACATGTACATGAGACCTTACTAAATGCAAAGTAGCATCATCTTTTTGTTCATTTTTAAATATAGGAATATTTGTAAACCAGTCAACATGAGGCATAGGATTTGGAAATCTAGGGATTTGAGATTGATCCATCAGAATGGGACCCTAATATGATATGAAAAGAGGATTTTTGATCACTGATGGCAGTATGAAAATACTGACACTAACATTGGCCTTATTGGGGATGGCAGCTCCTTGGAGGTGTCAAGAACACTGTACACCAAGTGCCTAACCATGTGGGTCAATAGGGTTGAAAAATTAACTGAAATGCATGACTAAATGCCTACAACTAAAATGACACAAACTGACTCGAAATTGACTGAAAAATGACTCAAGACTTACTTAACTAAAACAAGTAATTACAAAGATTAGTAATGGCAGTAGACCATTGATATTTTAGGGCTTCAAATCCTAATGACAACCACCTGTCTACTGAAGAAATACGTAAAATCATGTGAAGTGAGCCTTCCAATGTAACCAATCCAATAGATGGCTACTTACTGAAATTCTACTCTCACTTTCCTCGAGTAGGCATAATGACGTACATGCAGGCAACTCACAAGAACAACTGAAACCAAGGCTTACGCTAACAAAATAGACAACACTTATCCTCTCCAATGTTTGCAAAAGATTGTTGAAGGGATCTTGAAAATCCAGAAGCATTACCTTGTCTTGAGATCCAACATAAAAAATACAAGTACTCCCTTCATTCTGATCTGAAAGAACTGTTGGTTGTTGATTTATAGGAAGACATAGGGAAGTATAACCTTTTGTTATCTGAGTGTTGGCTGTAAATTCCTTGAGCATGAAAAATTCTGACTTGATTTCTGGCATACTGTCTCTCTGAGGCTCATACTCCTCAAATTCATAGTCTAATTCACTCTTAAACATAAAACATTATATTATTCAAGATTATCAAACATGACAACCCTATCATCTTCATGAAACAAAACAATATCTGTTAGCTGATCTATAAATCTAATTTCAAGACGGTCCTCATTTTAAAAAATTTGAGAAGTTTCACTAACACCTTCTTGACTATGTGAACACGACAAACGCATTAGCTTGGGCTGTAACATGACTTTCCAAGAATTGATCTATCTTATCTTTAGATAGAGGAGATACTAGTTTTTGTTTTCTTTTGCTAAAACAATAATTGTCTTCTTTCCCTCCTAAAGTTTGACAAGGATGTTGAATATCTTCATTAATTTCAAGCAAAGGAGTATGTATATTTTCATCAGACTGTTGATTCATTTCATGTTATTCCTTTTGACTATCAAGATGCAAAATTCCTTCATCTTCAAGCAAAGAGGAAGCTAATGTATGCCGACTGCGATATTGTGTATCAAAGTGACTGGCTTCTTCATACTGTTGTTAAGGGAAAAATTAGAGAAGGCTTCAATGATTTCGTCATCATCCATACATTTGATATCATCAATACTTTCAAGATATGCAATGAAACCTTCACTATAATCACAACAACTTTGTAAAGAAAGATAAGACTTCACATAATGGTTGGAGAACACATTATGGAAATATTTTCTAGAACATAAGCTTCCTTTTGGTAACCCTTCATACCATACCCTAGATTTATCTTCAAGGGTAGCCATAAACAACTTCATAAGACAATCCTCACGAAATTCAACTCTTAGTCTACATACATGTACATGGACCTTACTAAATGCAAAGTAGCATCATCTTTCTGTTCATTTTTAAATATAGGAATATTTATAAACCAGTCAACATGAGGAATAGGTTATGTTGCAGGAAACGTAGAGCAAGGGGGTGTTTCTGTACGGAAATTGGTACGAAACGCTGAAACGTGTTTGGTACGGCCTTGAAACGCGTTTTAGGCCGTACTACCACGTTTCATGAAACTGAAACGTGGCTAGTACGGCCTGAAACGCGTTTCAGGGTCGTACGACTCACGTTTCAGCTTTTTACTTGTGTTTTTAAATTTTTGTTTTTTAGTTTGTTTTCTAATTTATTTTTAGGTTATCCTAGTGACTTCTAGTTGCTTCTAGATGCCTGTCTAAAGTTATAAAAGTGAACTTTTACCCTAGTGTTGATATACAGTTCATGGTAATGTTAATTTCTTAAAGTAAAAGTGATATTCTCCTTTATTTTTCATTTTCATCCTTTTACTTAAATTTTTAACATTACCATGAAATGACTCAGGATGTTTGAGAGTGGTTTCGCCCTCATTGGATTTCATATGGAGAAAGTAGAAATTTAGATCTCACTCAAAATCCAACAAACTTATCTGTTTTTCAGGATTTCAGGATTGGGGGGATTGCAATGTTTCCATTGGATTTAATCATGTACTAGGGTATGGAACTTGTATTTAATCAAGAGAACCAAGCCCTCTATGCAGGGGAAACTCCCAATAATCAAGATCATGTAGGGTACTAGGGTATGAAACCTGTATTTAATCAAGAGCACTAAGGTCGTTCGACTATGTAGGAGGAGACTCCCAATACAACAATGGTCCTTCTAATGAATGGGATGTGGATGCAAAAAATCCTGATTTGGATCTCTCTCTTGCAGCCTCATATATTAATATAAATAAAGGCTGATTTTTAGATTTGGATATATAATAAAGGTTGCTTTTGAATATTCCAATATTTTTATTTTCATTATGTGATCATTCATGAGTAAATGTGATGTAAATTAAATCTTAATGTTTAAGTGTAATAAATTATAATGTATCATTT